>JBBPBX010004403.1:0-26915 GCA_038048925.1 Garcialebias charrua | reverse complement strand
ACTTCCGCTCTCGGCAGGGCAGGTCGCATCTCCTTTTGCTCCTACACCTCCCTGGTTTCCCCCCCCCCTGCTTCTGCATTTGTCTCGTCTGTTACTCTTCAGCGCTCGCTCGAACCAATTTGGGATGGATTTATGTGCGTGGACTGTTTTCTGGGCTATTTCATCTATCGATACTATCGATAACAAAAATTTCCGCGAAGCGCACTGGCCAGGGAGAGCCAGGGCGCCCTTTCGACACGCATGCGGTGAGCTACATTATGGACTCGATGAGCAGGCTAATGTAACTGTCCGCTCTTTCTGTCGGGGACGTGGAATCTCTGTGGATTATTGGGATACTGGTGGCTGTTCCTGCCACTGAAGGCTGAGGAGGACCGCAGCGATCGGCGTGCTGGCGAGTCTTCCGCTCAGCGAAAATGCTTTGATCCGGGCTATGACCTTCCCAGCTGTTGTGCGGGCTGAACCACACGGTGGGAGAAGCGGTGGCTGCCGCGGACCTGCGGTGTGTGGAACTCGTTTACAGCCGTCCGGATTAAAACAGGGCACATATGGAAGGATCTTTTAGCTCGGAACCTCTCTCGATTCGGCGATTTGGACCCAGAAACAGCACCTGGACTTAAAGACTGCAGTAAAAGAACACTGTGGCCTGACTGAAAAAATAAAGCAACTAATCTAATCTGGTCTCTGGCCTTGGACTGAAGGCTGTCTACAAATCTTCTCCTGAGCTGGGAAGCTGAAGGGACCCGCTGCCCTCCCCCCTCCCCCCAGAGGTCTCTGTGTGTGCGTTCTCGGATGGAGCCGAGCTGTGAGACCTGCGAACTGTTCTTATCTGGAGCTGATTACTCACAGACTTTACCTCCCGCCTGCCGTCATAAATGCATCTTGTCCTGTCTAAATGTGCTAAAAAAGCTGGTAGAGTTTTTTTGGACTTTATCATGGAGTGTCTATTGGCAAATTGTGATAGATTCTTTTTTTTGAATACCACGTTCTTACCTGTTTGTGTCTATTCCCTTTTCCATATCTGTTGATTGTGGTGGCGCGGTTTTTATACTGCTGCGACTTCGTGCGCTGTCCCTATCCTAAGACGGATGTGCGTAATCAATTACGTTGTTTTGTGCCCCGGTGCAATGTCAAGGTCAATAAAGATATATTCTATTCTATTCTATTCTATAAATGAATAATTTTAGCAGGATAAACACCTAAAAATATATATTTGTTAGCTGACATTATTGTAAGAGTGTGTCTCAGTTTAAATTTTGTTAATAAATGATTACAAATCAGCTTATTTTATAAAAAGCCATAAATAGGTCGCACCTGAATACAGTATAGGTCGCAGGGCATGCAAAAATGATAAAAAGCCGCAACCTATATTCCGGAAAATATGGTATACATATACATTCATATTCAGTCATATACAGGTACCCATCTACATATCCACACATGATAGTGCATCCCTGCATCTATTAGTGTGTGGTTGTGAGCATGCATAAATGAATAAGGCTTCTCTAATAGAACATTCAATAGTGACCGTGAAGCATCAGAGATCTGCCCCCCTAGACCCGAAGCAGACAAAGGGGGACCAGAGCCCAAGACCCCAAGAAGGACCCCGAGCTCAGAGCCCCCGAGGGCCACCCAAACATGACGAACCACTCACCCACCCCCCAGATCCGACCATAGGGGAGAACCGGGAGGGCTCTACCAGCGACCACACACAATGACCCCCAGGGGCCAACAGCGACGAACTCACAGGACCCCACCGGAGCCTGCTGCACCGACGTAGCCCCAGGAACCAAGGCCCAGGCACCAGGGACGCCCACCCCTCAGACCCAGGCCCGATAGGACCAGAGGACCCCAGCCCCACCAGGCCGAGCCGACATATTCCCAAGTGCCCAACCCCCAATACCGAGGGCCCCAAGCGCGCCTGCAGGCAAGGGCATACCCCACCAGGGGGCCACGGGGATCACACTCTTAAGCCTCCCTGGTAAGGTCTATTCAGGGGTTCTGGAGAGGAGGGTCCGTCGGATAGTCGAACCTCGGATTCAGGAGGAGCAGTGTGGTTTTCGTGCTGGTCGTGGAACACTGGACCAGCTCTACACCCTCAGCAGGGTCCTGGAGGGCGCGTGGGAGTTTGCCCAACCAGTTTACATGTGCTTTGTGGACTTGGAAAAGGCATTCGACCGCGTCCCTCGGGGGGTTCTGTGGGGGGTACTCCGGGAGTATGGGGTACCAGGCCCATTGATATGGGCTGTTAGGTCCCTGTACGACCGGTGTCAGAGCTTGGTCCGCATCGCTGGCAGTAAGTCAGGCTCGTTTCCAGTGAGAGTTGGACTCCGCCAAGGTTGCCCTTTGTCACCGATTCTGTTCATAACTTTTATGGACAGAATTTCTAGGCGCAGCCAAGGTGTTGAGAGGATCCGTTTTGGTGGCCTTAGAATCACTTCTCTGTTTTTTGCAGATGATGTGGTCCTATTGGCTTCATCAGGTCGTGATCTACAGCTTTCACTGGAGCGGTTTGCAGCCGAGTGTGACGCGGCCGGGATGAGGATCAGCAGGGCCGGCCCAAGCCTCCACAAGGCCCCAAGCACAATTTGGTTTGGGGCCCTCTATTTCTGCTAATAATGTGGATTACTGCAATCAACAGTCAGATGATCTGATCACCCACCTAACATAAACTCATTGCAACTCTGACAATCCTGTTGACATTATCCTAAATGTATATAGTGGTACTAAAAGTAACAACAACAACAAAAAACACCAACATGAAATGTATTTTACAGCAAAAGTGTAATCTTTCATTCATTCATTCAACCTTTATTTAGTCAGGTAAATCTTATTGAGCCTCATGGCTCATTTACGAAAGCGACCTGCTAAAACTAAAGAATGATGAACAGCAATGGTAGAATTTCCTTAAACAATAAACAATAGAAAACAAAAGAGAAAAAAACAAAAGAGAGAAATACATTTTTTATATATTTTTTTTAAACAAAGTATCAAAAAACTAGCAAAACATTATAAGGTAAACGTATAAAATCAAAGACAGGAACAAATCTGCATTGGTTTTTGCCAGGATTCATACAGATTCTGAAAACCATTTAGAGAAGTCAAGGTCGAGAGCTTCAGATCTTTTTGTAAGATATTCCATGAAGCAGGAGCAGAGTAGGAGAAGGCCCTTTTTCCAAGTTCAGTCCTCACTGACGGAACACTGCAGGTAATCATGTCCTGAGAGCGCACACTGTAGCTGCACTCACGCAAAGACATGTAGGAGGAGATGTATGAGGGCAGCAAACCAAGAAGTGATTTAAAGATGAAAGTGTACCAGTGGAAGAGTCTGCGTGAGGTTAATGATGTCCAGTTAACCAGTGAATACAGTGAATACAATAAATCTGGTTTATTATCTTTAGTTCCAATGAACTGCAACAGTATTATTATTATTATATATAGTAGTATTATTAATAATTTGTAGTGCAAGATCAACAACAAACAACAGATAAATAACTTAGATGCAAGAAATAACGTAAAATGGTTAAAAAAATTAAATTTGAATAATTAGTTCTTCAAACTGTTACTGTATGCAACAATTTGCAAAAGCTAAACTTATACTATTAAATATAATCATATAAATCATTACCAAAAAATATTCAAATTCCACCTAGGGGGCCCCCTAGTGGCCCCGGGGCCCTAAGCACCTGCTTAGATTGCTTATGCCTTGGGCCGGTCCTGAGGATCAGTTCCTCCAAATCCGAGGCCATGGTCTTGAGACAGAAAAGGGTAGAGTGCCCTCTCCGGGTCGGGGAGGAGGTCCTGCCCCAAGTGAAGGAGTTTAAGTATCTCAGGGTTTTGTTCATGAATGAGGGAAAACTGGAGCGTGCGATCGATAGGTGGATAGGTGCAGCGTCAGCAGTGAAGCGGGCGCTGTACCGGTCTGTCGTGGTGAAGAGAGAGCTGAGTCATAAGGCGAAGCTCTCGATTTACCGGTTGATCTACGTTCCCACCCTCATCTATGGTCATGAGCTTTGGGTTGTGACAGAAAGAACAAGATCTCGGATACAAGCGGCTGAAATGAGTTTTCTCCGCAGGGTGTCTGGACTCTCCCTTAGAGATAGGGTGAGAAGCTCAGTCATCCGGGAGGGACTCGGAGTAGAGCCGCTGCTTCTCCACATCGAGAGGAGCCAGTTGAGGTGGCTCGGGCATCTGGTTAGGATGCCTCCTGGACGCCTCCCTGGTGAGGTGTTCCGGGCATGTCCCACCGGGAGGAGACCCAGAGGAAGACCCAGGACACGCTGGAGGGACTATGTTTCTCGGCTGGCCTGGGAACGCCTTGGGATTCCCCCGGAGGAGCTGCTTCAAGTGGCTGGGGAGAGGGAAGTCTGGGCCTCCCTACTTAGGCTGCTACCCCCGCGACCCGACCCCGGATAAGCGGAAGATAATGAATGGATGGATGGACAAAGGTGACGGGAGGCTTGCTGTTCCACTCAGGTGAGCAGCTGAAGCAAAATAATGTGTTTCCACACAGTGAACGTACGTGTAGATGTTTTTGCCTTTAATTTTGAAATTGTCTGACAAAAAAACATCTGGTCCACAAGCCCCAAATCTGGTAAATGAAACTCCAGATCAACACATGACATTCATTCAACCTTTATTTAGTCAGGTAAATCTTTTGAACCTCAAGGGCTCATTTACGAAAGCGACCTGCTAAAACTAAAGAACAATGAACAGCAGTGGTATAATTTCCTTAAACAATAAACAATAAACAAACAAACAATAAACAATAGAAAAACAAAAGAGAGAAGAAAAAAAAACAAAAGAAAGACATGACCTACAGTATAGTGTCTCATTTAATAAAATCTACACATATCTGTACAGGTAGTGTGTGGACACAGAACATTAGCTCCGCTTGTTCTGCAGTCAGTTGCAGGGGCATCAGCTTGAGAAAAGAGGGTTACATCTACGCTCCTACCTCTTGCAGAAGGATTCTGAAGTATTTATTCCCAGTCCAGCTGAGTGACAGTTTTTGCAGCATATCCTGGATCTTTCTCTGGGTCTCGCAGTTGGATAAGCCTGGAGCACCTCCCTTGGGATGTGTCCAAGAAGGGACATCCTCACCAGATGCCTCAACTCCTCTCGATGTGGTTGTTCGTGAATCACCACCTTATCATGGTGAAGGACTTTGTGCCTGAATGATCCTAGGAGCTATGCTGTCTGGGACAGTTGCCCTCGTAGGGAGATTGGTCCTAGGTGACAGACCAGACAAAGTGTGATTCAAGACACTGGTATAGAAGAAGCTTATGTTCTTCGCTTGGACGTGGGCACCACCCAGGAGCTTGACCTATGGGAAGGACTTTTTGACAAGTGCCTGGTGACTGGGCTTTCACCCATGGGGCCCAGTCTGAATGACCTACATGGGTTCACCTTCCTGGGGGCCAACACCTGCAATAGGGGCCATAGAGAGTCAAGTGTATGGTGCCATGAGCTGCAGCCAAAGGCACAGATCACCTTCCACCTAACTCTCAGCTTTGTGAATTAATTTTGTGCCAACATTTCTTTGCAATACTTCATGAATTGCACAATTTTCTGTCATGGACAAGGCTATTTGACAAAAAGCTTCGTATTTACATTTTTCTTTAATTAGACAGGCCCGTACCATACACCCACCACCACTGTGCTTTAGCAGAGGGCCTGCGTTTATTTCAGTACTGTATGCTGTATCCTTCTGACACCTGCTGGTTGGTGTGAGTTAATAGTTCCCGTCCATTTTATATCTAAACTACCCTGAGCTCCGTGTTTGGTGTAAAACAATGACTTTTGACTGCGCTTCACTTTCGGTTTCCATTTCTCTGATCCAGAAAGTATACTGCATATACAGTATGGCTCTGGTGCATTCATGCAATGGTGCATTCATGCTGCCAAAACGTAATCGTAATCATCAATTTTTCCACATTTAAAACAAGTAAAAAGGTTTTCGTGTCGTTTTATTAATTTACTACTTTGCTAAATTTAAAAATATTAAGAACAAAAGTTTACTATATATTTACTAATAATATATTCTATTTACGAAATTAGGGAAAACGATCAAGCTAAAAAAAAACTTTTTTTTTTAATGTAACAACCTAAATTGTATTCTAACTTAATCACCAAATTATTTTCACACCGTCATGGATCGAACATAATTCAATATTCAAGGATTGATATACATGTAAACGTAAACATTGTTCCAAATGTGTGTAGATAATCGATTTTCCACCATTTTACGTGAACCTTAACGCAGCTTCCGCGAGACAGAGACGATCAGTGAGGGGGTGGGCTTCCATAAACGGTAGTTTTAACAAAGTTTAATCTCCTTAAACATTAAATCACCTGCAAAAGAAGTGTACCGAACATCTCTTGAGGTGGGCAGCTTGTTTTTACTATTTTACTGCAGATAATAAATGTACCTTGAGTATTCAGCTCCTTCCGTAGGCTAACACAACATAAGTGAAATTTCATTCGACGTAAAAAAAAATAAACACATACAAAAATCGACATTATTTTAACAACAAACGATTAAGAGATGATTATTTCAGCTGGATTTATGCAATTTTGTGTATTCTTGACAGAAAGTTAAACGCTGTGTCGGTAGTTCTTTTAAGTAAATTTAAATATTTGGTCAAAAACACGACAACACTAACTACTGTGATTTGCTTCAAAGTAATGATAACTTAAGTGTCACGGCTCTAATGTTAATGTATATCACGAATAATGTTTTTTAATAAAAAAAGAAAAAAATCGCTGCTAACATAAAAAAAAATGCTAACATCCACCGGAAGTTAGCATTGTCACGTGACTATCGATGTTGCTTTAACCACCGCCATCGCAGTATCTGTGCCGTTTATTCTTCATAATAACAGAGTTTTTTTCCCTTTTCCTTTTATGCTTCTGGCTGTAGTTTTCCTCCGCTCTTGACGGACTCTCCTCCCGCTCCGAGGCTGTCAGGATGAGCACCGAGAAGACAGATTACTCCTCGGTGCAGATGGGAGACTCCCGGCCTCCAGCCTTCGATCATGCTACGTTTCCTGTAACGTTTGGCCCGAGCAGCGTGAGAGGCCCGCAGATGCACGGCGGGGCCCCCGCACCCGGTGTTCTCCCTTTCCCCCCGCCGACGGCCTTCGCACAGCCTGTTGTCTCTGGAGCTTACGGACTGGCCCCAAAGCCACAAGGAGGAGGAGGAGGCTTGGAGGGCTTTGACAACCCCAACTACCCTGTCAATCCTGCACCCCCATATTCCCCACCAGCCCCTGGCTTTGTTGACAACTACAGTGGTAAGCAGCGTGAGTTGTACAGACATGATGGCAGACCCATCACATGTAAATATATCTTTTAGCTGTTCTATTGCTGTGTATGCCATCTCTGCTATAGATGTATATTGCAATACAGTAAATGGCATGCAGTCCACCAGTTCATGTAAAACAATGTCTGTAATAAGCAAATGAAGTGGACTGTGCTTATATTGCACCTTGCCAACCAGGCTACTTTAAAACACAATCTGTGCCCTCATACACACACTATTACACCTCTACAAAGCCAGTGTGAATTGTAGAGTCTACTTGGTGTTTACGATCACATTCATACACCGGTGAGACACACTGGAGGGGTTCAGTGTCGTTCCCAGAAACATTTTGACATGTGACTACCGTATTTTCTGGAGTCACATCAGTCAAAAAAAGCATCATGAAGAGGTAAAAACATATCTAAAGGCTCCCGTATAGCTCTGCGTACGTCCATACGCAGCTGTACGCACGTACTACGCACAAGGTACATGCGTACCCCCGCAGGGTATGTACCGGTACGCTCAAAGCTCAAATTTTACAACCGCGTACGCAAACGCTTTGTCGCACAATAAACTGCCCGGCGCCGGACTGTTTTGTATGTGACACAAATGTATTAAATTCCCCTTCTTCATCTTTGATCTGGCCTTTTCTTTTGTTTGTTTTTTGCCAAAAGGCAAGTGATCGCTTCCTCTATTGACTCCATGACTGAAATGATGAGAAATGAACAAATTTGTCACAAGCAAATTAAACTCGGGTCCAGCGTGGCTGTGGGAGGTTCTGGAGATTTCCTGGTGTGCTGGTCTGATGTGTGGGCTGCAGGACCAGCGCTCCCTGTCTTTTTTTTTTTAGAACTTTTTATTAACATATAAACACAGAACACCACTGCGACTGGAGCTGCCAGCTCTCGCCCCCCCCCCCGACCTGTCAATCAATTCAGTAGGCGTGTCAGCAAATGACCAATCAGCGACCTCAATTTGTCCCGTAGGTAAACGCTCTGCGCTGCAGCTGCACAAATGCCGTCAAGAATTTGGTGCGAAAACGCGAGAATGTACGTTGGGGTGTGCAGGTGAACTGCCTGCGTACAGACACGCGTACCGACGTACGCAGAGCTATACTGGAGCCTTATGGTACATTCAGGCCGAACGCGTTTTGAGCTGCAGGAGCGGCCAGTTTACATGCAAAGTCAATGGGGGACGCGCCTCTAGGGGTCGTGCGGCGCGTCACGTCCGTTTTGAGCGGTGCGGGAGGGGCGGCAGAGTGTTTTCCGTGCATGCGGTGCCCGCGGCAGCCGCCGCCACTCGACTTGAACAATCTGAACTTTTGCTGCTCAACGCATCTTGACAACCAATGAGGGAGAGTTCACAGCTATGTGACGCGGTAAGGGACGGATGTTGCGCAAGTGTGACGTATTGTTTGTGAGACACAGAAACAACCCGCAAATTCGTGTTCAAGTATGGAGGAGAAACTCACCGTTGCTGTGTGTTTCCATCCAGTCCTTGCCTGGCGGAGTGCCAGTGAGGAAGTCGGGATATCGGGTAAGTTTTGAATTGTAAACTCCTCCCACACCCCACCGCCGCCGCTGCTTCTCGTTCCGGTCTGAACACCAATGCGTCCCGTGCGTCCAGCTTGAGGCGTTTCGTGCTTTTTGGCCGCTCAAAAAGCGTTCGGTCTGAACGTAGCATGAAGTCGCTTCGGCGTATAAGTTGCATTTATTATGCGTCACCCGTCGCGTTTATTATGTATTTATTTAATGGTCAAAACAACTTCATTTTGCTTGGGCGGCGCGGCTCCATTCATCCATCGTGGGCGGAGCTGCTAGCTCTCCAGCATTCCTCCGCCTGCACCAGCTCCACAACATCTGATAGTGTCAACAAAGTTGACACTATCAGAGCTCAGTTCCACAACCTCCCTGTTCTTAGTGTGCCATCTACCTGTCTGCATTCTGGGACCTTAAACAGCTTTGATGAAGTTGTTCAGAGTGAGGTGGAGTCCATCATCAAGAAAATGAAGCCTTCATCCTGCGCCCTGGATCCCTTCCCCTCGTCTCTCATAAAATCCAATCACTCTGCAATAAGCCCACTAATCACTCAAATAATAAATCAGTCTCTACAATCTGGTCATGGTCCACTGCCTCTAAAAACTGCCATCATTAGGCCTCTTCTGAAAAAATCTAATTTGGATCCCGATATTTTTTCTAATTACCGCCCAATTTCACACCTCCCTTTTCTGTCTAAAGTGCTGGAGAAAGCAGTTGCTGCTCAGCTGCAGGACCACCTACAGCAACACTCCCTGTATGAGAAGTTCCAGTCTGGATTCAGAGCAGCTCACAGTACTGAGACTGCATTGCTGAGAGTTACCAATGATGTCCTTCACTGTTATGCCGACGATACACAGCTTTACATCAGGACTGGAGCATCATCATCATCCCCACTGTCATCTCCATCTTCACTCACTGCCCTCTCTACCTGCCTGGAGGAAATTAGGGCATGGATGAATCGGAACTTTCTTCAATTAAACTGTTCCAAGACTGAGGCCATACTGATTTGTACCTGGTGAGGGGTGCCACCCTCACCAGGTACAAACATCAACTTTAACAACAATTTCCTTTTCTGGACAAGACATCCCCCTCTCCACCTCTGTTACAAATCTTGGAATAAAAATGGACTCTCATCTTACATTTGAAAATCACATTAAGCATCTGTTTAAAACTTGCTTCTTCCATCTTCGAAACATCTCCAGACTTCGCCCATCCCTAACTTTTTCTGATGCTGAGAAACTCGTCCATGCTTTTGTCTCCTCCAGGCTCGACTACTGCAACTCCCTGTTTATTGGAATCCCTGGTAAATACCTTCAGAAGCTTCAATATATTCAAAACAGTGCAGCAAGGATTTTGTTGAGAGTTCGTAAATTTGAACATATTACACCCATTCTCCATAACCTCCATTGGCTTCCTGTCACCTACAGAATTCAGTACAAAACTGCTCTCATTACACACCAATGCTTACACGGAACTTCACCTGACTATCTAAAGGACATTCTTGTTCCATACTCATCCACCCGGTCTCTGCGGTCACAGAACAGTAATCTCCTTCACATTCCGAGAACCAAATTAAGGACCATGGGAGACCGGGCTTTCAGTGTGGCTGCCCCCCGCCTGTGGAACTCTCTTCCTGACTGCCTGAGAGCTCCACAGTCACTGGTTTACTTTAAGAGCGTCTTGAAGACCTTTCTTTTTAACCGAGCATACTCTGCCTCCACATGATTCTACAAGCCCAAAACCAGAAAAGTTGGCACGTTGTGGAAATCGCAAATAAAAACAGAATACAATGACTTGCAAATCTTTTTCAACCTATATTCAATTGAACACACTGCAAAGACCACATACTTAACGTTCGAACTGGTAAACTTTGTTATTTTTTGCAATTATTAGCTCATTTGGAATTTGATGCCTGCAACATGTTTCAAAAAAGCTGGCACAAGTGACAAAGAAGACAGAGAAATTTGAGGAATGCTCATCAAACACTTATTTGGAATATCCCACAGGTGAACATGCAAATTGGGAACAGGTGGGTGCCATGATTGGGTATAAAAGCAGCTTCCTTGACATGCTCAGTCATCCACATAGAAGGATGGGGCGAGGGTCACCACTCTGTGAACAAATGCGTGGGCAAATTGTCGAACAGTTCAAGAACAACTTTTCTCAACGAGCTATTGCAAGGAATTTAGGAATTTCACCATCTACGGTCCGTAATATCATCAAAAGGTTCAGAGAATCTGGAGAAATCACTACACGTAAGGGGCAAGGCCGAAAACCAACATTGAATGCCCGTGACCTTCGATCCCTCAGGCGGTACTGCATCAAAAACCGACATCAGTGTGTAAAAGATATCACCACATGGGCTCAGGAATACTTCAGAAAACCACTGTCAGTAACTACAGTTCGTCGCTACATCTGTAAGTGCAAGTTAAAGCTCTACTATGCAAAGCAAAAGCCATTCATCAACAAGATCCAGAAACGCCGCCGGCTTTGCTGGGCCCGAGCTCATCTGAGATGGACTGATGCAAAGTGGAAAAGTGTTCTGTGGTCTGATGAGTCCACATTTCAAATTGTCTTTGGAAACTGTGGACGTCGTGTCTTACGGACCAAAGAGGAAAAGAACCATCAGGACTGTTATAGGCGCAAAGTTCAAAAGCCAGCATCTGTGATGGTATGGGGGTGCATTAGTGCCCAAGGCATGGGTAACTTACACATCTGTGAAGGCACCATTAATGCTGAAAGGTACATACAGGTTTTGGAGCAACATATGCTGCCATCCAAGCGACGTCTTTTTCATGGACGCCCCAGCTTATTTCAGCAAGACAATGCCAAGCCACATTCTGCACGTGTTACAACAGCGTGGCTTCGTAGCAAAAGAGTGCGGGTCCTCCCCTGGCCTGCCTGCAGTCCAGACCTGTCCCCCATTGAAAATGTGTGGCGCATTATGAAACGTAAAATACGACAACGGAGACCCCGGACTGTTGAACAACTTAAGCTGTACATCAAGCAAGAATGGGGAAGAATTCCACCTGAAAAGCTTCAAAAATTGGTCTCCTCAGTTCCCAAACGTTTACTGAGTGTTGTTAAAAGGAAAGGCGATGTAACACAGTGGTAAATATGTCCCTGTGCCAACTTTTTTGCAATGTGTTGCTGCCATTGAATTCTAAGTTAATGGTTATTTGCAAAACAAAATAAAGTTTCTCCGTTCGAACATTAAATATATTGTCTTTGCATTCTATTCAGTTGAATATGGGTTGAAAAAGATTTGCAAGTCATTGTATTCTGTTTTTATTTGCGATTTGCACAACGTGCCAACTTTTCTGGTTTTGGGCTTGTATCTTTGATCTTAGTTGATACTGTTATTGATTTTACTTGTATTATTACTTGTTTTATTGACATTTAATTATGTTGCACTTTGTAGCACTTTGAGATTTTCATTAATGAAAAGTGCATTATAAATTAAATTAATTATTATTATTACCAGCTGAGCGAAGCGAGCGTGCATGGGAGGACTCGCAATTCTTTGAAATTTAAAGCGTCGGTCAAAAATTGCATTATGAATATGGGAAAAAATGTATATACGGTAAGTCGCAGAACTGACAAATCTATGCAATAAACTGTGACTTATATGCCGGAGAAATATGGTACATACTGCCAGGAATCAAACGTCAGACTTGTTGGTAGAGCTGTCATTTCTAACCCGGAGCCCGGCCACGCCCAACCCGGATTTGGACCGGGTCGGGCCATAATAAAGTGCTTAGTGTGTGGGCCAGGTCGGTGTCGGGCTTTTCATTGCATCAGGGACGCGCACGGCCGACAATCCAATATATGCATGCAAACATGGCTTGCCATACTTCACCTGCCGCACATGGCCATTTGACCGCACGCTGACCAGCTGGTTGAAAGAGGTAAAAGGTTCAGTTAAGCATCAGATGGAGTACTGCCAGCGATCCATCAGCCCAAATGGACGTTCATTCAGCCGCTGCGCTCAGCAGACGCGCACAGCTGAGACCCAAACAGGTGAGATCACAAAATATCTGACATGTCAGAGCAGGGTTCAATGCAGGCTGAAGCAGGGGAAGCATTTAATGCGCTTTGAGGGCTCTTCAGCTCTGGTCTTCAGCCCCCTCAGCCGCGCACATCCGTCGACCATTAATAATAGTCAGTGGTAAAAGCAATCAAAGCTTTATTAAAAATGACTTTTTTTTTTCTTGGTTCGAACCTTTGATTATTACTGTTAATTCGTTGGACCGGGTGGGGTTCAGAGATGATGGCTATGGGCTGGGTCGGTTCGGATTATTTGGACCCGAGTGCAACTCTACTTGGAGGACGACTGCTCTAAGCACTGAAACACAGATAAACAACAAACAAAACCTGGAGGTTAAAACTGACACAGTACACAATCTGATTCCAAATTTTAAAAAGTGCATTAATTAAAATATTTACTCACTGCTTTGTGCCAGTTTACTTTGCAGCTAACATTCATGTCTCTAAACAGGAACTTTGGGCAAGAGGTTCAGTAAAATCATAGATGACTGTGGAGGTTATTGTAACAGCTATGATGCAAGTTAATCCACATTGGTAGTGTAGATACATCAGTTTGATCTGTGTGGTTGTCACTTCAGGTGATGTTTTCTACAACGAGGAGGCTCCTCCACCCTTTCTCGACAATGAAGACTTTGATTTTGGATTGGACAACAAGAACATACGAAGAGCCTTCATACGAAAGGTACGAGGAAAGAAACTGTCCAATGTCACGACTCAGAAAGCCACAAGATGGACGTCGTTGGTGCACATTTCCACTGTTCAAAAAAGAACCTTTGTAGTCGGCTGCGTTATTCTGTTATATTATTGCATTATAACTAGGGATGTCCGATAATATCGGCCTACCGATATTATCGGACCGATATTGGCATAAAAATGTAAAATCTCTACATATCGGTATCGGTTTCTCTTCCGATAACAAAAGCCCGATAAAATAACACTTATTTGTGCACTTTTGTTTCTTTTCTTTGCAGTTTACCTCATTTCTCAAGTGTTGTTTGTACCTCATAGAAATGTGCAATCTTCAAAATGTTATTGTTGCCAGCCACATTTTATTTAACAATGAAAAATTATAGTAGGCTGTACATTTTACTTGTTATTTTAGTTGACATTACATGTTCCAAGCACTTTTACAGCTACAATGTTTAATTTTATTTGTTAAGTCAAATTTGTCCTAGCTATAGTGGGTAGTTGGTATAGTGGTTAGGGCGTTTGACTTGGGACCCGAAGGACGCGGGTTCGCGTCCCGGCCACTACACACCTTGGGGTGTCTATGAGTGCACATCTAATTCTCCAGCTCCCCTAGCGCCCTCTGGCTGCTCACTGCACCACCTGGGGTGGTTGGGTTAAATGCAGAGACGAATTTCGTCTGTGTATGGGAAACATACGCAGATGACAGACAAACACATTATTATTATTATTATTATCATTATTATTAGTTTTTCCATAACTTCAGTTGAAATGGTTCTTATTTTGTACAGACTGTTTGCCTATGGAATGTATCCAGTGGGGCAACACAATAAAGCAGACGTCAAATGTCCCTGACAGGAGATATATAATTTCACCTTAAAGCTTGGGTATGTAAGATTGTAATGTAGTCTGTAACTTTTCAAACAATATATTTTTAACATATTTCTTCACTCTGTCACTATCTACTGACAAACTGATGTTAGACAAAGTAATCTCTGAAAAAAACTATAGTCCCCTTGCTTCTCTATCAGCATTTATAAAAACACTAAAAACACAGAGTGACCAGGACAATGACAGCCAATAAAAACAGAGTTTGTAACCAGCCAATTAAAAACAGAGCTTGAATTTGAATCTCAGCAGAGCCTCCCCCTCAGAGCCATATATGGCTCTGAGGGGGAGGGATCAGAATGCTTTGCCTGTTGAAAAGTTTTCTAAGTTCTGCACTCTACAGAAAGTTACACATAGCACCTTTAATATCGGTTTGTAATATCGGTTAATATCGTAATCGGAAATTAAGTGTTAAACAATATCGGCATATCGAATATCGGCTAAAAAGTCAATATCGAGCATCCCTATATAACAAACACAATGTGCAATTTAGTTTATTTACACCGTTATTCAACTAGGGAAAAAGTTTTTACAAGATTTAAAGGAGAGGGCTAGAATAGCCTTGTAAGCAAAACCTAAAAAGAAAACGTTTCAGACCACAAAAGGATCAAACTGACCATCCGACATACGGATAAAACATACAGGGATGAGTTTAAAGGTTTGTAGTGAGTCTCAGAGCTCTGTCGTAGACTGAACCAAGGATGTAGATCCTGTAGAAGGCAGACCTAAAAATCAAATTGTGATCCTTATACAGAGTATATGCAGGGTCTTGAAAGTTATTAAAAGTTGATAAATCAATTTTGGGAAAATTAAGGGTCTTGAAAAGTATTAAAAAGTCTTGAAAGCGATTTGATGAGGTATTATTTTTTTTTTGCTGTTCTAGCTTTAAATAATTTGACAGCAGTATGACGAATTTTTGTTTTCCTCACCGCGGATGATTCGGAAACCGCTTCGCACAAATTTAGGGTGTCAGGTTACAACAGCCTTTACGGCTAGGCCTATCTTGTGCGCATGCGCGGCTGCTTTATCTCCAAGTTGAGCTTGTGTGTTTGAGTAAGTTGCCGCGAGACCGTGAGAACAATGGGTAAATGCAAGTTTTCGGACTCCTGGTTGGAGATGCCTGATTTTCAAGAATGGCTGAGGCCTGTCGCCGAGAATAACCGTGTTTATTTCTTATTCGCCATTGTTCAACCAAGTTACTTTAAAATAGCTACGAGTCTTGTTGTAACCTAAGCTATATTTTCTTAAACCTAGTCGTGGTTCAGTTTCTTCTTTTGAACTTTTTTCTTTCCACTGTATCTCAGTTCTGTTGTAGGTTTGAGATTCACAGATTTACAGTAATTGAAAACAACAGCAGTTTTGTAAATCAAAGATTTGTTGCTTAATAAAACAAAGTGACGATAAGGTCTTGAATTTATTTTGGAAGGTCTTTAAAAATCTTGAAAAGATATTGAAATTAACTTCATTATTCCTGCATATACCCTGTTATAGGCCCCTTTTGTAGCCTCAGAAGATGACTTCATCTTACTTTGGGCTCATAAGACGTTAAGTGAAGTTTGCCACAGATCGCTGGACAGACTTCCATCTTCACCTCTCTGTTTTGAGTGGAGTTACAGTTCATAATGCCTTTGACTTCACTAGCTCCTGTCATCTGGTTTGCTCCAAAAGACGACCCACGTGCAGCTGTCATCAAACACAACTTGAGAATCACAAATGAATCTTGACCAGTCGTCATGTGTCTGCTGCCTAATGGTTCCCTTTTCTCTTCTCCCAGGTTTACTTGCTGTTGACTGCTCAGCTGCTGGTGACGTTTGGGTTTGTGGCCGTTTTCACCTTCGTGGAGGAAGTCAAGGGATTTGTCGCGAGGAACCTCTGGACGTACCTTTTGTCCTACGGTGTGTTTTTCGTGTCAGTCTGCGTCATCAGCTGCTGCGGAAGTGTTCGTCGAAGACACCCCTGGAACCTGGTGGCTTTGGTGAGACCTCTCTTAATAAGAAACTAAATGGTAAAATGAAAGTTTAGACTGTTTTGTTGCTCCAAAACCTAGATTACTCTTCACACACACCCTGTTATGGTCCTATACTTTGACTCCGTGCAGATGTGTGCAGCAGTCCTGATCATATGTGCTCTTCTCTCTCGTTTCAGTCCGTTCTGACCCTCAGCATGTCCTACATGGTGGGAGTGATCGCCAGCTTCCATGATACAGAGTCAGTCATCATGGCAGTGGGAATCACAGCAGTTGTGTGTTTCACGGTGGTCATCTTCTCCATGCAGGTTTGTTGTGTGACGTCCAGTTTCCTGTGTGTTTATCCTTTACGACTGAACATGACGTCACCGCTCTCCTCTCCCACAGACGAAATACGACTTCACGTCTTGTTACGGCGTGCTGTTCGTTAGCTTGATTGTCCTGTTCGTCTTCGGCATCCTCTGCATCATCTTCCAGAACATCATTCTGCAGATTGTGTACGCTGGACTGGGAGCATTACTCTTCACTTGTGTAAGTGTTTATACAAGCAGTTTGTCATGCAGTTTGGGATTTTATACCAAAAAAAAAGGTTGTGAGTAAAATGCCTCAGTACCAATTTATATCAATCTGTAATTTACACTCTCTAAAACTTGTGTACACATTTAAAAAAGACTGATGTGGATTAAGAGGCATTGTTCAGGTATTAATCTGTGGTTTTTATTTGAACTTTAATCAAATGCATTTTACAACAAACTGACCAAATGCAGTTAAAATAAAAAACTAATTTCACATAAAGCAAGATTTGGCTGCACAAAGAGGAAAATGTGCCTTTTTAAAAAGTGTATCAAGTATTTTCTGCAAAATCTATAAATATTGCTGTAAAAAAAACGAGGGCAGAGGATGTGGAAACACTTCCCATTCAGAGGGAAGGACTGGAAATTCTGGAAATGAGCTTCAGATGTAATGCTGATCTTAAATGTATCTGAAAGCAATTGTCTTCTTTGGGAGCGGAAAAGGTACTTTATGAGACCTTCAGATATTTATGAAACGCTGATAAAATAGCATCCCTGTGATCTGATGAGCAACAACAAATTGATCATATCAATTGATCCAACTTTTTTTCCCTTAAATTTTTATCTTCAATTGCTAACCCATATGTTTTACTCTTCTGGTAAAATCTGTATACAATGTTAGAATAGATTGTGCAATACAGTACTAGCCTCTGTGCCTCCCCCTGAGGCACAGAGGCTCAAGCTCTATTCAACCCCTTCTTGACTGCCTGGCTGACATCCATAGGCGTGTTTCCATCAAGGTTTCTAGGTGCGCATTATGAAGCATCGCATCAGAAAAGCTAAATGGAAACGGCATAATTCGAGTTAACTTCCTCTAAGTCGCTCTAAAGTTTATACGCTCGCTTGAGGTAGTTTTTGGGGAGTCGATTCAGAGCTGAGTCGGCTAAACGACAGATGGAAACAGATTAGCCGACTCAGTTCTGCCGCAGCGAACATTCACGTCACGTGACTGATCAGCTGTTTCCGCTCCGGACAACATGTAACATCGCTAAAACTAGTTGGCATGACAGAATAAATACAACTTGCCCGATAGCAACACATACCTGAAATATTCTCTCCATTTTGCCGAGATGTCTGTTTTCAAACGCTACTTCCTGTTTACTGTGGAAGTGCGTAACGCTGACGTCTGACGTATGGCGCTGACGTGTGACGTAATGACGCTGACGTCTGACGTAGAGACGCTTTGCGTGGCATTGCAGATGCGCTTCAAGCCAGTTAATGGAAACACTTCTGATCCTCATAATTTTAATTTACATTTTAGCGAAATTTTCTAAAATTCGCTCAAAAATCGAATTTAAATTGGATGGAAACATAGCTCATGATTGGATGGCCTCAGGCTTCTTAAAATGTGTGTGACATGATTTTGTAACTATGCATAAAGTGGCAGAGTAGCTACTCAGCTTTGATTTTTTTTGTACACAGATGCTTCAAATAATTAAATTATAAAAGTATTTTTAATAAAATAGTTCTCTTTAGAGCGTTGCAGTTTTTGGGTGGAGAAAGGAGGGGTCAAATGCCGACACATTTTATGACACAATCGCCAGAACGCACCTTGTAAATAACTATGGCAGAGAATATACAAACCGAGGAATTAAGAAATTTAAGTGAAGATTTGAGCGATTTGTCTTCAGTTTGAGAAGCCGAATGTTAAGGCTGAAATATACCTGAGCGTCCTCCCTTACGCCACTCTACGTGCGCATTTTGTGCGCATGCGTTTCGCTGATATAGCTTCAGAAGCTACGCTTTTCAAATGCTCGCGTTTTTGCTCCAAATCCTGGTTGTCATGTGAGCAGCCCCGAGCAGCTGCGAGCAGAGGGGGACAAACTGAGGTCGCTGATTGGTCACTTGCTGACACGCCTACTGAAATGATTGACAGCTCGTCAGCTCACTCTATGAGCAGCCGGTTGCGGTGTTCTTCTGCGGTGTTCTGCTGCGGTGTTTCTACTTTATATGTTATAAAAAGTTCTCTCAGAAATAAAAATAATAACAGGGAGCGCTTTTCCTGCAGCCCACCAGGGAATATAAAGCCTCGCGCACCCAGGTAGGACCTGAATTCATTCATTTCAGTCATGAGTGAACGGAGGAAGAAGCGATTACTTGACTTTAGGCAAAAAAACAAAAGAAAAGGCCCGATCAGCGATAAAGAAGAGGAATTTAATTCATTTGTGTAACATACAAAACAGTCCGGCACCGGGGAAGTTTATGGTCAGACACCGCGCAAGCGTGCGCGGTCGTAAAAAAAAAGCTTTGCGCGTTCGTGCCCTGAGGGGCTACGCGGGGCTACGCTTTTGCCTTGACGTACGTATGTGGCATATAGGCGTATAGAGAGAACGCTCAGGTATATTTCAGCCTTAAGTTCGAGTGAAGAACAAGAAACAGCTGTTTCTAATTTAGGTCTGCACCCGTATTTATTTGACTTACCGTTCAGTGAACGAGGTGGTGCGAGGGGAAATACGACATTTCAGATGAGCAAAGTTCCGAGGGTGAAGTGCTGGAACCCGATCGTAGTCGTCTACAGAGCTGGCGATGTTAGAACACCCAAATGCGACACAACGTACCGGCATTTTTCAAGTTATACAAAAGAAAATAGGCGATCTTGAAGACAATTACACTCCATGCTAATAGCAGCGGCAGACAACCGTGCTGGTCCCTACGTCACGACGTCGCATGCGTAAGTACCCGGATGTCCCGTGACGAAACACGGCGCCAATTTTAAAATCACTTTAAAATCTAATTTTCATAGATTTATCATTTTGCTTGTAAAAACAAACATAGTTGAATGAGACAACATATATACAGTATGTTGTGCCACTTTATGCATAGTTCCAAAATCATGTCACACACACTTTAAGTTTCAATGAGAAGAAGTCTCAAGTCATGTTGTTCCATCCCAACGACTCATTCTCGAACTTCTCTAGCCCCGCTAGAGAAACAAAGGCTCACCAATCTGGGAGTGATAATGGACCCTTCCTCGAAACTGAATAGTCATGTAAACATGATTGTTAAATCCTGCTTTTTTCAGCTGAGGCGGCTGTCTAAGCTGAAGCCCATACTATCCAAAAAGAACCTGGAGACAGTAATCCATGCTTTCATAACATCGAGGCTCGATTACTGCAATTCACTTCTGTTTGGAATCAGTCAGTCCTCCATTGCACGGCTACAGCTGGTCCAGAATGCTGCAGCCCGATTCTTAACTGGTACAGGCCATAGAGAGCACATCACACCAGTTTTGGCCTCCCTGCACTGGCTACCCATTCACCTTCGGATCCAGTTTAAAATACTCATGTATGTTTTTAAATCTCTGAACAGTTCCGCTCCACCCTATCTCACTGACCTTCTGCAGCCAAATGTCCCACGGCGCTCTCTGAGGTCAGCAGACCAGATGCTTCTCTCAATCCCAGATACTCGCCGTGCTCAGAGGTGACGGGGCTTTCTCTGTTGCAGGTCCAAGACTGTGGAATGAGTTGCCACTGAGTGTCAGGCAGGCTCCCACTCTCACAGTATTTAAGTCTCTTGTAAATGAGTCCCCGAAGCTCAATGTGATTAACCTGTATAAATAAAGGTTGAAGGAAAAAAAAAGATGCAGTGAACAGAAAGTGTCTGACCTGTTGTGGATGTTTGTTGCAGTTCCTGGCTGTGGACACACAGATGCTGCTCGGCAACAAGGAGCTGGCTCTGAGTCCAGAGGAGTACGTGTTTGCAGCTCTGAACCTCTACACGGACATCATTAACATCTTCCTCTACATCCTGGCCATCATTGGACGAGCGAGAGGCTGAGCGGCGGGGCCGGCGCTTCATTTCTGTTTGTTTCTGATTCGCTTCGTTTGCTGTTTTCATCTTCAAATGATTCAAGGTTGCTTTAGCCTTATCTCATGCGAGCTCTTGATTTTTAAATGATGCCATTAGTAGCTGCTTTAGGTTGTTATTTTGTTGATTTACTCATATTTGTTCAACCTCTTGTAATAAGAATATATTTTGGTAACTGAAGTTATATCTTATACTGTACAAAGAAACTGAAGAGAACTTAAAATGTGTACCAGCGTTTGGTACACTTGCACCTTTTTTTCTGAGCCTTTTAGTTCAATAGGTCAGTTTTGTGTGACGTGCATGGATGTTAACATAAACACCGCACACGTGAGATCCGTCTGAGGTGACCTGCTGTGGTTATAGACTGCTTGGTTGAGACGAGACAACTCTGGAAAATCAAATTGTAAAGTGAGCCTGGGACTGATTTATAAATTCTATATTTAAATATTTTAGAGATGCACAATATTATCTGCATGGTATCGGTATCGGCCGATGTTGGTGATAAAGTTAAATATCGGCCATTCCATCAAAATAGCTCACCGATATAAAAGGTGCTGTTTACATATACAGGTAGTCCCCGACTTACGAGCGAGTTTCGTACCTACGGGCCATTCGTTAGTCGAAAATTCGTAAGTAGGATCACAATTTTTTTCTTTTTTTTTATAATAAATACTGTAGATGTACAGTACTATACAGTTACCAAGCACTTAGCCTATCATAACACAGTTTTTAAAGATGAAGGATAGAGTTGAATTGTCTCCCTTTCACATAAAGGGAGCTAGCTCCCTTTATGTGAATGGAGCCTGCTAGGGAGGAGGGAGACAATTCAACTCACTCCTTAACTGTGTTAGGATAGGCTAAGTGCTTGGTAACTGTACAGTAAGTACATTTATTTATTCATTATAAAAAAAAAATATATATATATATTTTTTTATGAGATGCATACCGTATTCTCCGGTGTATAATACGCTGTATTTTTGCTCATTTGAATGTCCTGCGTACCGAAGAGTATTATTTATGGATTTTTTCCCATATTTTTAGACTCATTTTTCGCTCTGATTCTTCGTTTTTCATTTTTGGCAAAAATGGTGCAGTACCAGTTTCGGCCGCTATACGGGCGCTGTGGGCAGCAGCCAGCAGAGGACTCAGAGAGCGAAGAGGAAGAGGAGGGCCACTTCCAGACGTTTCTAGCTCATGTGTCCGAAAACAGCCTCCTCTGGTCGGACTGACTCTGTCGCTGCCCGCCCCTTGCTCTGGGTGTACCGGTAGCTGCATTTAGCTTAGCTGTGAGGTTCGCTGTTTTTGTTTGCAAGATACCACTCATAAACCACACCGCAGATTTTTAAATCCAGCTGATTTCACATTTGGTTCAGCTCAGGAGCCCGTCTGCTATAAAGTCAGGTAAGAAATATATTTTTTAAGCGTTTATTTAGCTAAATTTAAAGAAACAAAGCGTCCGGTCCGAGCCGCCTGCCTAAAATTCGGCAAAGTTTTTTTTTTTAAATCCAGCTGATTTGAACATTTTGTTAAGCTCAGGAGCACGTCTGCTATAAAGTCAGCTAAGAAATATATTTTTCTCGCAAAGAAATAATTGTTTTTACCGTGTTTCCTTGTGAAGTTCTTTGTACTCGCTCGCTTCTGTCGCCGCCATTTTAAGCAGGGCAAATGAGGCGCTGACGCGTCGCGTGGCGATGACGCGTATTAAACACCGAAGCGTATTGTGTACATTGTTTTCTTGTTTATTGTTAATAATTGGACAAAGCGTATTAAACACCGGTGCGTATTTTACACCGGAGAATACGGTATTCGTAAGTCCGAAACGTCATAAGTCGGGGGCGTCGTAAGTTGAGGAGTACCTGTATATACACACATATATCTATATATATCTATATCAGTTATCGGGCAAACAAGTTTTAACATATCGGATATCGGCCAAAAATCCAATATCGTGCATCCTTAAAATATTTCATAAGAAAAAAGTAGAAGGGAAAATCAGAAGGGCTAAAGAAAGATCAGTGGATTAAGACACAGCATCCGAGTCTTTAAACTTAATTCACTGTTAAAACGTTTTTAAAAAACGAAAAGGGATCCTGGTGTTTAGTTTCCTTTCTTTCTGTCAAAGTTCTATTTTAATGTTTTTCACGTTGTTGTTGTTGTCATGCTTTGATTATTTGTTTTTCTCCAAACCTGATGTCTGGCTCTTTGTATGACTTTAAAGAATAAAACAAACATTCCATCAACAGAACACGCTTTTGTTTGGATTCAATTTTTAACCCTGTCTGTGTTCAGAGCGTTTCGGGTGTTTTTGGAGACTCAGCTGTGTAACCGCTAACCGGAAGCCTCAGGATGAACCTAGAAGCGTCTGTCATGGCCTTGCAGGCCGAAAACCTTCAGCTGGTGCAGGAAAACGATCAGCTGAAGTTGAGGGTCGGTCTGCTGAAAGAGAACGTGGAGCTGAAAGCACGGCTGGGTGATTTCACAGGTACTGTATCGTTCACCAGTAGGTGGCTGCCACTGAAGAACGCCTTTATTTTTATTCACTGGGACAGTTTGCTCATTTGAACAATAACTTTTAATGTGACTTATGGGGAAACGTAATGTACAAATATATTGACAAGTCATAAAATATCAAATGTAAAGTTTTTGTGTAATTTAACTGCTAAATAAAAAATTAACTGACCCAGGCTGTTTCCTAGTAACCATTACTGTATCTCTGAATTTAAGGAGGAAATAAAAAGTTAAGACACAAACTAGTGCTAATTAAAGTTTTAAGCACTGAGTTGAGACTTAATAATGACTCACATGTGAGTTATGACACATTATCCTCTTATAAGAACTTTACGCAGATCTGTAACCTTGATATAAGTTCTTCAGTTCACATCATTTATGAAAATAATCTGTCGTGAACAAAATGCAACGTAGAAACAACATCACACGGTTGTAAATCCCATTTTGATAACCCATCACAAGATTTCCACAGCTTTGGTATTTTGTTGTATTTTATATATTTTCTTCATCTAGGTTTCATGAACTGCATTTTATTTACAATATTCAATCATTTACATACTTTAAATCTGTTATTCTTTAAATCAACTGGTTGCACAGCATGTCACAAGATTATTAAGAACAGTAGGAAGGCAGAAAATGTTGGGGTTGTGTAGAAAGTTATTTTAATGGGTGGAACAGTGGCGCAGATGACAGAGCTGTTGCCTTGCAGCAGGAAAGTTGCCGGTTCAAATCCCAGCTGGGGCCTTTCTGGATGGAGTTGTTCTCTCCGTGCATGCATGGATTTTCTCTGGGTACTCCAGTTTCCTCCCACAGAGCAGAAACATGCATGTTAGGCTGATTGGTAACTAAATTGTCCCTAGGTGTGAGTGAGAGAGTGAATGGTTGTCTCATTTAATAACTAATAATAATAATTAATTTAATTTATACCGCACTTTTCATTAATAAAAATCTCAAAGTGCAATTCACAATGTGTCCCTGTGATGGACTGGAGACCTGTCCAGGGTGTCCCGCCGCCTCTAACACCGTGACTGCTGGACATGGACACCAGTGACCCCCACGTCCCGAAAAGGAAGAAGCGGGTACAGTATAATGGATGGGTTATAATTTAAATGCTATTTCTCATTATAGTCATATGCTTTATCAAACAAAATTGAAATGGTGAAATTGAAGTACTGTTGTTTTTTCTGAAAGTTCCTGAAACGTCCTTGCAGAATCACTGCAGCACTGTCATCATAAACTTGATGAAGTACCATACCATACCATTTTATTTATAAAGCACTTTAAACAGGAACAAGTCCATACCAAAGTGCTGGACAAACAAACACGCAACAGGCAACACAGACAATGAAGTACAACACGAAAAACATAAAAACATTGCAGATCATAAATCAAACGATCCAATACAAATCAGCTGGCATTGAAAGCAATGGAGTAGTAGTGAGTTTTTAACCGGGATTTGAAAACCGAGAGGGAGGGGGCCTGTTTGATGAGCAGCGGTAACTCGTTCCAGAGTCTAGGGCCTGCTACAGAGAACGCCCTGTCACCCCTGCGAAGTGTTTGGAAGCAGGAGAAAAATGGAGGCATGGTCAGACCTCACGTTTGTGTCTTTGTTTTTGTAAAACAGCGACTCGGCAGTGGCGGTCCTAGCCTATTTGGTGCCCTATGCGAGCAACCCCAATGCCCCCACCCCCGGTCCTCTCCCAGAAAATTTTGAATAAAATAGATGCCATTTCCTGCATTCTGGTGTATTTTAATGGGTTGTTCAACAGCTAGTTTTACCTCTATATTTAAACTATTAATTAAGTATTTTAGAGTTAATGGCAGAACAAGAAGTAGCCTGAGACAAACATATGGCATTAACACAGTATTATTCAAGAATTGTTTCTATAAGAACATTATCAAATATTTTATATGAACAGTAAGATACTAGCAATAACAGCATTGTAAGAGGGGAACAGTTGAACACAGAGGCCTCCACCTCTGTTTAATGATGGACGGTTTCTTTTCACAAAGATGGCCTCCTCTACTCCTCTCTCAAACCATCATTCTTCTGTATCAGAGTCAGAGAGTCTTTATTGTCATTTGCACCGCATGTGGTACATGTGATGAAAACGAGATTATGTACACGAGGTCCCAGTTACATCCAACAACAAATGAAAGAGAAAAACAGTAATAACATCTAGAATTAACTAAGAAAAACATCAACTAGTAATACACTAAGCCTAATATAGTGGGAATAAACAGCAGCACGAACATGAGTTTGTATGAGCAGATGGTCACAGATGAACACAGATGAACACAGCAACAAGAAAACAGATCAGCATCAGTATGATGTGATATTTTGCAGTGTTTATTTTTTATTTTATTTTTATTTATTCATGAGTCTAACAGCCTCAGGGTAGAAGCTGTTCCTCAGTCTAGTGGTTCTACACTTGATGCTCCTCAACCTCCGTCCTGAGGGGAGTGGGGCAAAGAGTGAGTGTGCTGGATGAGTGAGGTCTTTCATGATGCAGGTGGCTCTTTTCCTGCATCTGGAGGTGTAAATGTCTGTGATTGTGGGGAGACTGACTCCAACAGACTTCTGTGCAGCCTTCACCACTCTCTGCAGAGCTTTCCTCTCTTCAACTGTGCAGCCTCCATGCCACACGTTGATGCTGGAGCACAGGATGCTCTCCACTGCACACCTGTAGAAGGAGGTGAGGACTGGGCTGCTCAGACCAGCTCGTCTCAGCCGTCTGAGGAAGTAGAGTCTCTGATGACCTTTCTTGATCAGGCTGGTGGTGTTGTTGCTCCAGCTGAGGTTATCATTCATGTGTACAATCAAGGAGGAACGATGACAGTTTGTCACAGCTCCTCAGACTGAAGAAGTGTTTCTGATATAAAGAAGAATCTGTCCAGAGGACTACATTTACTGAGCATCAGGACAATAATCTGTAAAGCTTTAGTACATTTGATATGGAAAACACATTTTGACTTAACCAATACAGTAATATATTTTCAATGGTAAAATATGCAGGTTTATTTCATATTACTTTCATACTAATCCCTTTCATTCTGGGCTTTATGTATTTATTATCTTACTTTTAATGATAAAAATATAACGAGTCACTACTGTCGTTTAGAAAGTGTTTATATTGGAACTAATGTTTGTTCACACACAGTTACAACAGCTCACCTGTTCCTTCTGACAGGAACAATCCCCTCATCACTCTCTGCTCCTGACACTAAATCACATTTAAAAAATTGTCATAAAAAACAAAATATCCCCTTTTTACAAAGCCTTATGATCAATTCAGGCCAGTTTCATTAAAGGGTTGAATCATCTAACATTTCAAGGCACTTTTCATATAGAGCAGGTGGAGTTTTTGATACATTACTGATCATTAATAAGAACCATTTGTTTCCAGTCTGCTCAGCCTCCAGAATGATACAGTCCAATCTGTGGCAGCACACTTTCAACGAGCGACGGTTCCAGAGAGAGCCGCAGCAGAGCAAATCCAGGTCTGAGCGTCGACCGTGGTCTCCCCTGCAAAGCCCTGCACACAGAGACACCGACGAGGCCGCAGAGCTTCAGAGCTGCCGGACCGATACCCCACTTTGTG
>JBBPBX010004402.1:53287-64573 GCA_038048925.1 Garcialebias charrua | reverse complement strand
AAAACATTTAAAACAAAGGATTTGTCAACTTTATACCAAATTTACTGAATGTCACCTTGTTTGGCTAAAATACCATTTCATGCCTGGCAGGCAAACTGTACAGTATTCTCATAGATTTACCTAAAGTAATGAGCACAGTTGTGTTTTGGCTACAGGGCACTAACAAAGTAGTAGTAACAAAGTGAATAAAAATGAGCTTCTTTGATGATTTTTTTATTATGTGTCAACACAAAATGGTTTATTCCTTGAGTTTTGGAACCGTTTTATGCCTAAATGATTCATAACTCAGAGATAATTGGCTTGAGACTAATTCAAAAAGACATTATTGTGCAAATGATGCATGGATGCCCATGAAGAAAATTGGGATCAAGATTTTATTCAAATAAAAATTCTGAGAGACATTTAAAAAGCTCAAATAACAAACACTTTTGAATGTGTTAGACTCATGAATAAATAAATAATAAGAGTAAACACTGCAAAATATCACATCATGCTGATGCTGATCTGTTTTCTTGTTGCTATGTTCATATGTGACCATTTGCTCATATAGACTCATGTTCGTGCGGCTGTCTGTTTGTAATGATTTTGTTTTTCTATTACATTAGTGCTTAGTGAATTTCTAGTTGATGTTTTTCTTAGTCAATCCTAGATGTTATTACTGTTTTTCTCTTGCATTTTGTTGTTGAATGTAACTGGGACCCTGTGTGAAATGTGAAACCTCTCCTGAAAAAAAAGTCAGCACGGACAAAAGAAACCATGCTGTTTGATTTTTGATCACTCAAAATAACTTCTTCTTCACGAACTGGAGCCAAATCGCTAAAATCTAAAGTTTTAAATGGCTAAATTCGATGGATGCGTTTGTATCTTTATTCATTGTATTAAATGTGCCGTTGGAGCAGAGCTCTGTATGTAACGTCACAATCACGTGACCGGAAAAACCCGAATTTACCGTGTAAATAAACGGCGCTAATTTTAAACTATTTTGGAGAGGAATTTTCATTAATTTCACATTGTTTTAGCAAAAACGATCAGAGGTCAATCTTAATATATATATATATGTTTTGCCATTTTATGGAAAGTTAAAAGATGATGTCAGTGGAGCTTTAATCCTTATTTATTTTGTTGGGAGCAGCGATGGTTGTAGAGTCTAACAACTGCTGGGAGGAAGGACCTGCAGTAAGGCTCCTTTAGGATGCAGACATCTGTCACTGAAGGAGCTCTCCAGTTCAGCAACAGCTTTGTGCATGGAGAGGGAGACATTGTCCAGCAATTATGTTATTTTATCTAGAGTCCTTCTGTCTCCCACCACCTGCACTGTGTCGAGGGGGCATCCAAGCACAGAGCTGGCCTTCTTTATGAGCTTGTCTAGCTGCTTCTTCTCAGCTGATGATAAGCTGCTGCTCCAACAGACAACACCATAGAACATGGCTGATGCCACTACTGTGTCAAAGAAGGTCTTCAGGAGCACCCCCTGCACTCCAAAAGACATCGCATCAGTCTCTTCAGTAGGTAGAGTCTGCTCTGACCCTTCTTGTAAAGTGCATCAGTGTTGTGAGACCAGTCCAGGTTATTGTTCAAGTGAACACCCAGGTACTTATAAGAGTCCACAATCTCGATGTCCACTTCCTGGATGTTCACCGGGGTCAGTGAGGTGGTGGGTCTGTGTCTGCGGACATCCACCACCAGCTCCTTAGTTTTAGCAGTATTGATCAGGAGGTGGTTCCACTGCCACCAGTCCACAAAGTCTTGAGTCCGCTGTCTGTACTCTGAGTCGTCCTCACCTGTGATGAAGCCGGCTATGACAGAGTCATCAGGGAACTTTTGCAGATGGCAATGTGGGGAGTTGATGATGAAGTCTGCAGTGTAGAGGGTGAAGAGGAACAGTGCACAGTTCCAGTTAAATGGTTTAGATTGGCTTAAGATTATTGCACATGTTTTATCAGTGTAGAGATCAGTGGAATCAGTTTTCTCAAAGTTGTGTCATTTGATAGTCTTCTTTTGTTTCTAGGATTTGCATAAAAATCTAAGAATGTTTAAGGTCATGTTTTGCAAAGGTGTTGTAAAATTGCAAACATATTTTTGAGCACAGTCTTCTCAGTGTTTTTTTTTTTTTTCTGAGAAAACAGCAGTCTGAAAAAAAGCTATTTTTCTCTGAACAACACACTCTCTATGATTGCCAAAAGTCATACTGTAGATACTTGTTGACAGGAAGCCAAAAATAAGCTTTGGCTGAAAAGTATTCATGTAGTCAACAATCAGAAAAATCTGGGGAACTTTCAAGGAAATCATTCTTTCTCTCTATTTATTTTTAGTCTTTCTTTCTCTAAAACCAATGATGAAAACAGAATAGTGAAAACTAGGGTACAAGCTGTGGAGGGAAAATCTGTGGGCCCATTCAACAAGACTTCTCGATATATTATTTATGGATGCAATATTTAGTTTTATTTACAATTTGATTCAAGAAAACAGCATAATGACACAGTGGTTGGTTCAAAATGACTATTAATACAATAAAAATATTCATATGTTTTTGTTCTCTTCTGCTTGCAGGAAGTGAAGTATTTTCAGTTTCCTGGAGAGCTGCTGATGAGGATGCTGAAGATGTTAATTTTGCCTCTTGTTGTGTCCAGGTGAGATGAAAGAGAACACTTAATTCATATATTTGTTATATTTCCTGATACTGAAGTGGACAGGGTTACTTAAATTTGAGTGTGAATAAACAAGAAGTTAATCAGTTTGACTAAAATCTTAATAACTCATTTGTAAAGGCCCTCTTCACGCTGACTTGGCATCCCACTATGCTCTCTATGATCTTTTAAACTGCGACTGAAACATGGCAAATCTGAAAAACCTCTTTCAATGGGAGGTAAATTGCCCCCACATAGTACTTGCCAAATAGCTGTTTTTGTTTTGTGTGCGTGCGTGCGTGCGTGCGTGCGTGCGTGCGTGCGTGCGTGTGTGTGTGTGTGTGTGTGTGTGTAATGGGGTGGGATTGCAGAAACGGTCAATTCTAAATTGCTTTTCAAATGTCAAAAGTCAAATTGTAATAGTAATCTGTGCTGACACTGTAAAAGGATATTCCAATCAACTTTGAAGTGATGTTATATAGTTAGTATATTCCCAGGCATGTCATCAGTCATAAAGAATGGAGTATTGTGTTGTATATCTAATATTAAACCTCTGAAATTTTGTATGACACTGTTCAAATGAAGGCTGTTTTATCAACACACCAACGTTTGTGTTAATACACAGATACAAATGTAGATTATGTGATGTTCACAGTAATCCAAATCTTTTGAACAGGACTTTAAAATGAATAGTGAACTCTTGGTTAGTCACAATTTACGGCTGTGTCATTAACAATTCATAGTTGAATGCCTCTTTAAATTGAATAAATCCTCAAGATCCGGCTACTTTTAAAGAGCTTTAAATAATCTATTGAAGTTATTTTCCAATGGTTCCAAGGTTGCTGACAGTATCCATTTTTCAAAAGTTGACTAAACCTTTACAACAACTACCCAAGTAGACTGATACATCAGCAGCCCAGGCATGGTTTTACATCTGTAGACTTGTATTGTTTTCCATAAATGGTTGTTTTATGAGGCCAAAAAAAAGACTGACTGTGGTGATCCCTTTGAAAAGAGAAAATCCAGAGGAAGAAACTGAATCAAAGGCAGCAGGCGAGGTGTTTATGTTTATGTTTATTAAATTTGTTCATTTTTTTACAAAAGAAACACAATACAAGACAATCCCATTAATGATACGTACACAATGTAAAAAAATGAAAGGAAGCAGAAAGAAGAATAAATCTTATTATATCTGCCCCTTTTTTCAAACAATCAGATTAAACAATAATAATATTTCACCAGTAGTACAAAATGACTAACTCTTTCTAATTTTCTAATACTAATACGTAACTAATAATCGATACAAAACACATTAATAATATTTCACCAGTAGTACAAAATGACTAATTCTTTCTAATTTTCTAATACTAATACATAATTAAAAATTGATACAAAGCACATTAATAATCTTCCACCAGTAGTACAAAATGACTAACTCTTTCTAATTTTCTAATACTAATACATAACTAATAAATAATACAATACACATTATGCTAATTCATATATATTTTTTCAACAAATTCCTTTTGATCATTTTCTTAAATGTAAACAGTGACTTGGCATTTTTAACTACATTCTCCAAGCCATTCCATAATCTAATTCCCTGGATTGAGGTAGAACGTCCCTTCAAGCTAGTTCTGAATTGTGGTTTTACAAACATCTCTGTCCCCTTAAGATTATAACAACTTTGTCTTTTAACAAAGTGCATTTGGATATTTAAAGGTAATTTGTTGTTCTGAGCCCTATACATAATTGATAAAATATTATAATCAACCAAATCATGGAACTTCAATAATTTCAGTTGATAAAATAATGTACTGGATGGATGACAGTAATGTTTTCTAGTGATAATTCTTACAGCTCTTTTCTGTAATACAAAAATAGGCTTTGTGATTGTTTTACACGCTTTCCCCCAAACATCAATACAATAGATTAAGTGTGGAACAATGATTGTGTTATACAACAAATACAGAGCTTTATCATTCAATAGGTCTCTGACCTTGTATAGTACTGCAATCGATTTAGCTATTTTTATTCTTACAGAATTTATGTGTTGTTTCCATGTCAGTTTGTCATCAATAATAACACCCAAAAACTTCACCTCACTCACTCTACAAATCTCAACACCCTCAATTTTGAGTGGAACATCAACAGTTTTCTTTTTATTACTGAATATCATGTAATTAGTTTTTTCTAGATTTAATGATAATTTATTGATTTTAAACCAAGTTTGTATTTTGGTAAATTCTGTCTTTATCAATTCCAACATTTGTTCTATATCTTCACCTAAACAGAAAAAAGTGGTATCATCAGCAAAAAGTATACATTTAAGGAGTCCTGACACATTTACCAAGTCATTCACATATAAAATAAATAGCTTTGGTCCAAGCACAGAGCCCTGGGGAACTCCACATGTGATATTACAGAGGTCAGATCTTACATCATTTATTTGTACAAATTGTTTCCTATCTTTCAAATAGCTAGATACCCACTGTAATGCTGGTCCTCTAATACCATATTTGTCAGGTGCATTCCTTCAGTGAATGAAAGGCTTTTTATAATTTGTAGTTGTTTGTAAATTGTTTGCTACTTTAAAAGGTTAAATTAAATGTGCCAAAGTCAAGAAAAGGACAGCTATGGAAAAGTATAAATTGATGCATAGAGAGTGTGGATTGATTTTTGCAGTCAAACAGCCAAGAATATTGGCATAACAACCTTAGAATGCTGCCTGTGCAGTTTGTATGTGCCGGGGTTGTAGCCTAGATATGAGGTCACCATGACTAGTTGTGCAAGTTCAAATTCATGATGGTTAAGCTGTGCCTGGGAGACATTACCATACCATACCATTTTATTAATAGAGCACTTAAAACAGCGACAAGGCCAACCAAAGTGTTGTACAAACAAACAAACAACAGACAAGACATATGTAACATACAAAATGAAGCTAAAAAAAACCAGAATATAGACATAAAATTGCCGCAGATAATAAATATAACAACCAAACACAGATCATCTGGTGTTGAAAGCAAAAGAATAGTAGTGGGCCTGGATTTGAAAAAGGATTTGAAAACCGAGAGGGAGGGGGCCTGTCTGATAAGCAGTAACTCGTTCCAAAGTGTTGGGCCTGCTACAGAGAAGACCCTGTCACCTCTGCGCTTAAGACGAGTTCCTGGAACTGTGAGGAGCAACTGGTCTGCTGACCTCAGAGAACGTGGTGGGACATACGGCTGTATCAAATCAGAGAGATGGGGGGTGAGACTGTTCAGCGATTTGTAGACATACAGGAGAATTTTGAACTGGTTTTGAAGATGAACCGGTAGCCAGTGCAGGGAGGCCAAGACAGGTGTATTGTTCTCTCTTTTGCCTGTACTGGTTAAAAATCGGGTTGCTGCATTCTGGACCAGTTGTAGTCGTGCAGTGGTGGTCTGACTGATACCAAACAGGAGTGAATTGCAGTAATCAAGCTTAGATGTAATGAAGTCATGCATTACTGTCTCAAGGTTATTTTCGTATAATATAGGCTTCAGCTTAGACAGTCGCCTCAGCTGGAAAAAACAGGATTTAACAATCATGTTTACATGACTGTTTAGTTCAATGGAAGGATCCATTATCACTCGCAGATTTGTGACTTTTTGTTTTACTGACAGGGCTAGAGCAGAAAGGTTTATGCAGTGGTTCGTGATCGTGTCGTTAGGAGGGAACAACATTTTTTTTTTTTTTTTTCATTCAACCTTTATTTATACAGGCTAGCCTCGTTGAGTCACGGGGACTCATTTACAAGAGGGACCTGTCTCACTCACACCAAACAACCATCCACTCTCACACTCACACCTAGGGTCAATTTAGAGTCACCAATCAGCCTAACAAGCATGTTTTTTGGTCTGTGGGAGGAAACCGGAGTACCCGGAGGAAACCCACGCAACATGGCTTCAGACTTATTTTCGTTGAAACTTAAGAAACTTAAAGCCATCCAGTCCCTGATGTCAGCCAGGCAGTTGAGCAGAGGTTGAAAAGAGCATGTACCATTGTGTCTTAGGGGGAAGTAAATTTGACAGTCATTGGCGTAAAAGTGAAAAGGTATGTTGTGTTTTCGGAAAATAGCACCAAGTGGCAGCAGGTATAAAGAGAATAGGAGAAGACCCAGGATTGACCCCTGCGGAACCCCCCATTTAAGTGCTGCCGCTGCATTACTAAATTATTTGATGGAAACACAAAAGGATCTGTCATCAAGGTAGGATCTGAACCAATTGAGGGCTGACCCTGTGATGCCCACCCACTGCTCCAATCTAGCAATGAGGATCTCATGGTCGATGGTGTCAAAAGTGGATGTAAGGTCCAATAAGACAAACAGCACAGAGTCACCAGTATCTATGGATAAGAAGATGTCATTAAAAATATTCAGTAGGGTAGTTTCAGTGCTGTGGGGAGGTTTAAAGCCAGATTGGAATAACTCAAGGATGGTGTGATCCTCCAGGAAGCACTTCAACTGGGACTCAACTATTTTTTTTTTCAGAAGTTTAGAAACAAGTGGGAGTCTGGAGACAGGCCTGAGGTTGGATACGACTGAGGGGTCAACGTTTGTTTTTTTTCAGGAGAGGTTGAACTGTAGCATGCTTAAAGTTTTTTGGCACCACACCAGTGGATAAACTGTAATTTACAATAGCAAGAATGGAAGGACCTAGAGTAGGAAAAACCTCCTTTAGTAGCCAAGGAGGGACCACATAAAAGGGGGAACCAGATGGTTTCAGGCTGTACATGACCTGCTCTAGAGAAGACAGAGAGATTGGTTCAAAATGGTCAAATACAGCAACAGATTGAGGTGGGATCATGAGTTGTAATAGAAATGAGAGCCCGGGTGGTCGTAATTTTTTCTAAAAGGAAATGTAGGAAGTTCTTGCACAGCTCAGTTGAGGCTTCCAGAGGTGATGGTTCAGTGAGGTGGAGAACAGAGTTTAGGCTAGAGAACAGAACTCATGGATTGTGAGAGTTTGAGACAATGATAAAAGAGAAGTATTGAGATTTAGCAGTTTTTACTGCTTTCTGATAACAACACCAGCTTTCAATTAGTGTTTGAAAAGAGACCTGCAGCCTGTCTTTTCTCGATTTGCGCTCTGCCCTCTTGCATTGCTTTCTAACGGCCTTGGTGACGTCATTCAGCTAAGGTTCTGCTCTGAGTTTTGTTTTTCTAGTTTTAACTGGAGCAACATGATCCAGATTCTTTACGCAGACAGAGTTGAACTGGGATGTAGGCTCCTTAGTAGCCGTGTTTCCATCAATGTTTCTTGATGCGCATTTTGAAGTATCTCATCAGAAAAGGTGAATGGAAATGGCACGATTCGAATTAACTTCCTCTAATTCGCAAAAAAGGAGGAGGCCAGGGGAAGACCCAGGACACGCTGGAGGGACTATGTTTCTCGGCTGGCCTGGGAACGCCTTGGGATTCCCCCAGAGGAGCTGCTCCATGTGGCTGGGGAGAGGGAAGTCTGGGCCTCCCTACTTAGGATGCTACCCCAGCGACCCGACCCTGGATAAGCGGAGGAAAATGGATGGATGGATGGATAATTCGCAAAAAATTTGCTACGCTCGCTTGAGGTGGTTTTGGGTTTTTCGAATCAGGGCCAATGCGCAAAACGAGAGATGGAAACAGATTTGCCGACTCAGTTCTGACGTAGCGAACATTTACGTCACGTGACTTCATCTCCGGACAACATGTAACATCGCTACAACTAGTTGGCATGACAGAATAAATACAACTTGCCTGATAGCAACACATATCTGAAATATTCTCTCCATTTTGCCGAGATGTATGGTCGGGTCCTGTTTTCAACCGCTACTTCCTATTTACTGTAGATATGCGTAACGCTGACGTCTGACGTAATGACGCTGACGTCTGACGTAATGCCGCTTTGCATGGCCTAGTAGATGCGCTTCAAGCCAGTTGATGGAAACACTTCTGATTCGCATTAATTTTTATTTACATTTTTGCGAAATTTCAAAAGTTCGCTCAAAATTCGAATTGAAAATAGATGGAAACACGGTTAGTGGTAGAGAGAGACATCGGGGGTTGAATTATCATTTCAGAGTTGTAAACATCTGTGACACATGCGACAGTGAAATGGTTAATGGACCGGCTATGACGTGCAGGAATACATGGCTTAGGAGTTAGATGGGGGAGGGTGAACTCAAACCATACTGGCATGTGGTCTGAAAACACATTGTCACCGATTTCAAGAGTAGTAACAGTCACATCTCGAGTTAAAACAATGTCCAGTCTATGTCCGTGCTCTTGGGTAGGACCGTTTACATGCTGATTTAGATTAAATGAGTCCAATAAATCTAAAATGTCCTTAACTAAGGGCTTCTCATGACAGCATACATGCAAATTAAAATCCCCAATAATGACAACACAATCATATTTTGGTGTGATTTCAAACAAGAAATCAGAAAATTCATTGATGAAATCCTTAGATCGAGGTGGATGGTAGATGAGTGCGCATGAAGTTGCAGGTGAATGGGCGAGTTCAAAGACCATCAGCTCAAAACTGGATCAGGAAACTGAGATTACTATCACAATCCAACCAGGTCCACCCTAATATGCTACCACTAAAATGGTAAACACCAAAACAATGTTGCAGAAGGCTTGTGCAAGCTCAAAACCGTTTAAGGTGTTTGTATTTGGTTTTAGGTGACAGTAAAATTTTACTATGAATTGTAGATGGGTAAGGAAAGCCTTTAGACAAGATCAACCCATATTTATTACTGAGCATCAACTCTAACTTCTAACATTTAAAATAGGCATGCTATCCTGCACCATATTAAAGACAAATTTCTGTCTTTAAAGCAAAATGTACTGAAATGGAACATGACTCAAAGCATTTGAAAGGTAAACTTACAAAATAACTTTATGAACATCAGTATATATTAGGGGTGTAACGATATGCTAAAATCACATTTTGGTTCGGTTCAGTTTCAAGGAGGGCTCAGTTTGGTTAATTTTTTGTACAAAAAAAGACAAAAATAAAGACTTGCAAAACGTTTATTTTGAAAATATGCCAAGTAAACAATACATTTGTATAAAAATAAATAAAAGTGACCAATTTGGATGATATTTTAAATAAACAGCACTTTTTACAATAAATAAACTATACTAACAATATCCAATAATTCTCAGTCCGGTCATCTGGACAGTTTCTTTTTTATAGAAACGTTTCACCCTCTATCTGGAGGGCTTCATCAGCATGTACTTGAGCTTGAACTTTCTTATACTAACAATAATAAAAATCTTAATAAATACAATAACAGTCAGAACCAGAACAATAAGCAGCAACAGACTGTTTACAATCTAACTAATCAAGTTTTAAGTTTTTGGCCAAAAATACACATTTTCACATTTTCTGCCAAAAGCACAAATCTAGTTGCAGTGAATATCTCCAGTGGTGGAGAAAATCATCTCAATAACAACAGGTAGCAGGAATAAAGAGGTAGAGCTTTGCTAATTTTGCAGTGTGGCTGTATTTGGCCTCATTACTCACAACCTCTTCTTGGACCTGCTCCCACAGGTGGGACAGGTCCCTGGAAAAGTTCATAGTTCAGTTATCACAGACTTCTTAGCTGCAGGTGATCTCTGGTAGATTTCCCTGAAGAGGAAGAAGACTCAGCAGCTATCTCTGTCCCAGATTGGCAATAAAACACAAAGAGGTTAAAAAAATTAGTTAATAAGATTATAATTTTAAATTAAATAAATTTAAAAAAGTTATTTAGATAATAAAAAAATAACAATACCTCTTCTTGAATGGCCATCATTTCTGTTATGAGGTGGTTAAATCTCTCTGTCATCATCATCATCATCAGGGCAAGGCTTTAATCTGGTCCAGGGCTTGTTGACAATATCAGTTTGAGCTTTTTCATAAAATGCTTCTACAACTTTTTGGCTCAAGTGCTGATGTGATGGGACATCGTAGAGTGGCTTGAGAAATTAAAAGCCGACTCATCAAAAACAGAATATGGACGTAGATCTAGAGCTTTAAAAACTCCTACAGCTTGTGTTATTGCTCTGGACCGATCTGAATTACTCGATGAAGGATGTTTAAATGCTGCTTTTAGGCCCAAAGCTTCTACAATTTTTTGCTTTGTTTTGTTTTTTTTGTTTTTTTTAGGCCCAAAGCTTCTACAATTTTTTGCTTTGTTTTGTTTTTTTTGTTTTTTGAATGTCCAGAGGACCAGACTTAGCTTTTTTAGATTAAATGCTGCTGTTATCGATCTTTGCAACAAGCAGCTTTTCTTGCTTGCAGAAGAGACGTTCACGTTCGGATTATGTCATTTCAAGAGCGTTAACAAGTTAGACGTGTTGCAAATCCAGTCTACGTGAAACAACGTCCACACACAGCTTTGGATTTGTTCACTTGTCTTTTAACAAGAAAGCCATGATGTTCCCAAACCGTAGACCGCAACAAGATGCTAGACTGCTAATACTACGTGTGCTGAAAGATAATAGTGCCGTGCTGAAAAGCGTTTATGAACTTTAGTTCCGCGACGCATAATCTCTTGTTAATAAAATTTAATGAGTGAAAAAAATAACTGAAACGGTACGCACATGGACCAAACTTAACATGCCGTACCGAAACGGTTCGATACATACCGGTATATATATATATATATA
>JBBPBX010004402.1:10531-51686 GCA_038048925.1 Garcialebias charrua | reverse complement strand
CAAACCTTCATGTGTCTGCTTGCATGGCTACATAATGATTAGGGTAGATGAAAAGCGCATACTTGATGAGATTGTTGCTGCACCCGATTACCTTCTGCAACATTCAGGATTAAAGAGAGCAATGTTTCTGTGGAAGTCAAGCTGGTGTCCTTTTATAGCTTCAGATGCATTCTTTAGTAGAGCACCGCCTGCCAGATTTTATAGTTTGATTATTTTAGGCCCAAAGCTTTTAGCTGCCTGCATGAGATCAGTGATTTCTGTAACACACAAAACCCTCCTGAAACAAATCATGCAAACGGACGGGTTACATGCAGGCTGCTTTGTGCAATGAGCTACTTACAATCCATGCAACAGCAAAGACTGGATGAGAAGTTAATCCTCTCCTCTATCTGTCTCTCTGTCCATCTCCATCTGTCTTTATCTCTGTCTGTCAGTGTTTATGAGCAGTTCTCTTCTATATTTCTCTTTTTTGTGTTTTTAGGCAAAGACTCATGGGCAGATGTGTTACAGTCAAATTGATGCATGGTCATGGACCATTCTTCGAGTTTTAAAGCTTCAGGACAATGTTTCATTTAAAACATCCAGGTTATTGTAGCAAACAAAGAGAACATTAAGTGCCTAATCTGTTGCTGTCCCTGCAGGCAAGAGAGAATGTGGGGACAAGTTCTACAAACTGGTTCAGTACATTGGACTGCAGAAACAGTCAGAGTAATTATTTAGAGCGCAGGTTTTTATCTGCAGCTACCTTCGTACTCTTCATACTTGCCTGTAACCTATTGGAGCCAAGAAAGCATGAAAGATTGTTAGTTCACAGCTGTTTACAAACCCATTTGTAAAAGACTTGGAAAAAAAATATCCATGGGTCTTTTGTGACATGCATATCAATCCAGGTGCAAATACAAAACAAGACAGGAAAGTTTTATGTCGTGTTTTTCTTCTTCCTCTTTTCTGTGTTAACTGGGATCCACAGACCGACTGCTTGACATCATGCGTAGTACAGTAGGGCTTATCTATGGGTGAATATCCGCTCTGGCCCTATGTCTGTCCCCAATGTTCCCCTCCCTGTGCCATCTGCGCTTCAACCAAAGTGAAAACCAGATTATCCCACGACTGCATCATGCAGAACCAATGGTCACTCACTGCACAAACCATGTCTGTTTGCTACCGGTTGCTTTCATTGGTTGTCAGTTTTTTTCCTTCAAAATATCGTTATAATAGACACGCTCTTTACAGAAAATGTTATTTTTATAAAGTCCTTTAACAGTTTTGTTCAGTTTCGTTTAGACCTGATCATGAAAGATGAGTTGTATTTTTATAGAAACACAGCAATGATAAAACAAGCATTGAACCCTGGCATTAAGGACGCAGATCTGAGTAGGCAAGTTTTAGAAAAACATGTCTTATATTTAACAAAGAGCAGGTTCTTATTCTGGTGTAAATGTGCAGAAATGTAATCATGTGTCCTGCCCTCAAGTATTTTACCTTAATTTTGTGTTATATACAATACATTTTGTTTAAGTTGACAAAAGGCACAAACTTATTTAAATTTTGTTTTTAGATATCATTTTTGCCCTAATTGAGATTTGAATAAAAATGTGTTTATTAAGATACCATTAACTAAAGTAGCATATAATGTTCTTAATCTACCTTTAAATAAATGTTTTCAAACAGGTATTTCTTCAGTAACAATCCTTTGTCTTATACCCCTTATAATTTCCTTTGAAATTGACCATTTTTCTTTGGCAAATTTTGCTGGGAAATCCCTTTGTGTGGCGTAGTGGTAATGGCAGTCGTCCCCCGATCGGAAGGTTGGAGGTTCGAATCCCAGTTCCCCACACCATGTGTCGTTGTGTCCCTGGGTAAGGCACTTAACCCCGAGTTGCTCCCGGTAGGACTGGATGGCGCCTTGCATGACAGTCTGCCGCTACTGGAACATGAATGTGTGTATGAATGGGTAGATGGTTGGTATTGTAAAGCGCTTTGGGGCCCCTCATAGGGGGCTGGAAAGCGCTATATAAATAAGCTCCATTTACCATTTATGAATAAGCTCTTCAAGAATGGACATGCTAATGTAGATCCAGCCTTCAACCTGAGACCTTGTACACACGTAGCCGGATATCAGGAAAACCAAATTGTTTTATCATGCGGTGTGGCCTTTCATCCACACGTAAACTCCGGTTGATGTAACTGTAAACGAATAATAACAAAAACTCCGACCAAAGTGGAGATTTGAGAATTCTCCTCTTTCGGGTTTGCGTGTGGACTTTCGGAACCGGAGATTTGCGCATTATGTCTGCGACAGATGGTGCGGCGCGGCGCTGACGTCACAAAAAAAGCGCTAAAATGTCAACATACATGCTCTGACATGATTCCCAGTCGACATTTTCCTGAGTTTTATTAACTTTGTACTCCAACACGGTATTTAATAGTAGTTCAACCTTGTGGTCTGTCCACACAAACGAACCTCCAGGTGCCATGATTCAATGTGAACAGGAAGTTGTGGTTGCTTTGAAGGGTTGTGATTGGCTGATATACGTTTCACCTTTTCACTACACTGCCTCCTATGGGTTGGGCATATTCTTTACAACGCTCTGTGGTGAAAATCACTGGGTTCATGTAGACAATCATTTTATCTTTCCGAACATGCATGGACGGCAATATTTTTCTGCGCAGATATTCCTTTTTTTCAAACACCAGGCTAAGTGTGTACAAGGCCTGAGAGGGAAGGCTAATCTTTCTTTGTTGTGTATCATCCTCATGAACCCAAACAAGTAAGGGTGGAATTCGACTCTAATGGCTAACACCATGATTTTGAGCCCAAACATGAACAACAGCCTGCTAGGGGTATTGCTGTCAATTGTTGTCATTTAGGAGGGAGCCAGTAGCTGTGACTGCCAACAAACAACAGATCTTCTCTTACTTTGTGGGGCATGAGGACTATTGGGACTATCTGCACTTCCTCTGGTGCCAAAATAATGATGATAGAGAGACATTGTTTGTACCACAATAATGATGATGGAGACATTGTTTGTATCACAATAATGATGATGGAGACAGTGTGGAGTACAGAATGCAGGTCTACATCTTTGGGCCCAAAATAGCCAACTGCTGTCTGTGGTCATGGCTCAGACACTCTGCTAGCTACAGCTCATAGTTGAGGTTGTTTGTTGAGAGAAACTTCTATGTCTATAACGGTCTTGTGTCCGTTCTCACTGAGGGTGAAGCTATCACTCTTTTCTGCAACACCTAGGACATGTTAACTATCTCCAACTTGTGGCTTCATAAAATTTCTGAGTAAACATTATGGGGGCTTTTTCTGCAGAAGATCTGGCACAGGGGTTAAAGGACCTGGATCTTGACACAACCCTCCTTCCCATGCAGAAAAGCTTGGGGGTTAGCCTGGGACATTTTTGAACATGTGAATACTTTCAAAGTAGCAGAGATAGAAAAGCCTTACACAAGGCATAGGGTTTTGTCTACTGTAAACAGCCTCTTTGATCCTTTGGGATTTGCTGCCCTGGTAAGCAGGGAAAGTACTTACTCTGGGACCTTACCTCAGAGGCCAGTTACTGGGATGCTCCTCTGGTGAGACTCACTAAAGGAGCTCAAACAGATTAGCACACCATGCTGATTCACCTCTGTCTCTCTCAGTCAGGCACAAAGTAAGGAACTTCTGTGATACTTCTGTGATTAATATTGCCATGGTAACCTATTAACAGGAAACTGCAAGCAATACAATGGATGTTGGCTGCATATTAAGAATGGCAAAACTTGCTCCACATCATGAGACAACTGTTCCTAGGCTTGAGTTTTGTGCAGCTGTGTTGGCTGTTGAAATCGCAGACACAAGAGTTGAAGAGAAATGCACACTAACATGGACATTCTGTGACATTCTATTCTGATAGCAAAGTGTTCTCAGGGTATAGATGCAATGAATTCAGACAATTTTATGTATGTGAGTAACAGGGTGCAATGCATAAGGATGTCTACCAGCCCCGAGCAGTGGAAGTAAGTCTCCAGTACTGAGAACCCATTGATCATACATCATGTTCAGTCCCAGCTGGCAGTTTGAATCACACAACTTGGTTTTATGGACCAGAAATCCCATTGATGTCAGCCAAAAAAAGAAACTTATCCCATCTCTTTGGTCTTTGTTAAATAAATTATCTCATTCTATTGCCAAATTTTACAAATTTGTTATAAAAAATAATTTATTTTTAAATTAAAAACAAAACATCCCCCTCGCTGTCCTCTCAAGCCAGTCTTTCAGATTAAAATAACTCCCCCATCAAATCCGTCCATCCATCATCCATCCATCCATGCATCCATCCATCCATCATCTTCTGCTTAGTCTGAAGTGGGGTCACAAGGGCAGTAGCTTGAGCAGAGAGGCCCAGACATTTCTTTCCATAGCCACGTCTTCCAGGTCTTCTGGGAGGAAGACGTTAATGACCTTAGTTAGACCAAACTCATCTAAAACCAAAGTGAACAATTAAAAGTAAAAAAACAGCTCCAATTTCAACAATTTTTATGACATCTTTATTTTTGAATCACCAAATTGCTCATATTTTTAAAAAAATATTTATTTTCAAGCACAAACACCAATAGCAAGCTTTAGCACTTCCAGAAGTTTTGCCAACTTTCTAAGATGGCAATATTGGATGTTGGAGTGTATTGGGATGGTATGAAAGAATGGATTGAGAAGACAGTGGACACTGGATCAGCTCTTTACCCTCACTTGGGTCCTCGAGGGGTTATGGGAGTTTGCCCATCTAGTCTGCATGTGCTTTGTGGACTTGTAGAAGGCTTTTGACCGTGTTCCTTGAGGTACACTGTGCTCCGTGAGTATGGGATTGGAGGACCCGCTGCTATGGGCTGTTCGGTCCCTACACAAGTGGTGTGAGAGTTTGGTTCATATTACCAGTAGTAAGTCTGACCCCTTCAAGTTGGGAGTTGGACTCCACCAGGGCTGCCCGTTGCCACTGATTCAGTTCATAACTTTTATGGTCATAAGTTCTTGGTGTAGCCAAGAGGCAGAGGAATTCTGGTTCGGTGGCCTCAGGGTTCCTTTTCTACTATTTGCAGATGATGCGGTTGGCTTCATTGTGACGTGATCTTCAGCTCTCACTGGAGTGGTTTGCAGCTGAGTGTGGAGTGGGTGGGATGAGAATCAGCACCTCCAAATCTGAGACCATGGTCCTCAGTCATAAAAGAGAGGGTTGTTCTCTTCAGGTCGAGGGAGAGGTTCTGCCTCAAGTGGAGGAGTTCAAGTATCTTGGGGTTTTGTTCATAAGTGAGGGAAGAATGGCGGGTGAGATTGACAGACGGATTGGTGCATCATCTCTGCAGTATTGCGGACTCTGTGTCGCAGGGACGTGCAGAGGGGGGGGCTATGGGGGCTTGAGCACCTGCCCTTTTTGCTCCTTGCCCCCAAGTGCCCTTTTGGTTAAAAAAAAATATATATATATTTTTTTTTTTTTTTATTTCCTATTCTAAGCCCTCCTCTGACACATAATAACATGTACTAAAATTATTTATTTTATTTTATTATTATTATTTTTGTATTTTGCCAGAAAAACAACATAATAAGCCCTCCGGTCACGTACCAACACTACATTCCCCACAATGCAACAGTAGTAGTAGGGGTGGGGCCAATCTGATCCGGAGTCGTGTCTCATGAACCCAGAGTAATAATGTTGTGCATAGACATCAAGACCTGCCTCACATTCAGGAAATCCCTTTCATTTTACAGCCAGCTACAGCGTGTGGATTGAGTGAGTAGCACTTTAGTTAACAGCTAGCCAACTTTTCATCGTAACATGTCCGCTGTGTGGAAGTATTTTACACTAAACACAGCAAGACAGCAACGTGCAATGTCTGTAGAGCCATAGCGCCACATTAAACCTGTGTGTGTGTGTTGTTGTTAGCAGGCAGCTAGTGTGTTCGCTCGCGTGTGTACCGCGTTTTCTGTTAAGGCGTGAGCTGCAGCCTCGGTAATAGCAGCTCGTCCCTGTTTCTGAATAAACCCCGTTGGCTGGACTCCGTCTGCAGTGTTGGCGTCATTACATTGGTAGATATAGGGGCAGATAAAGGGGCAGATATAATAAGAAAAGGGGCAGATATAATAAGATTTATTCTTCTTTCTGCTTCCTTTCATTTTTTTACATTGTGTACGTATCATTAATGGGATTGTCTTGTATTGTGTTTCTTTTGTAAAAAAATGAACAAATTTAATAAACATAAACATAAACAAACCGCGGTCAAGTTAGTTTTATATTGGACATTTGTGCTCCGGGGCTTCAGCGGGATGCCACTCTCGCTGAACCGAAACAGGGAGACCGACCGCGGCCAGCTGCGTCCAGTCCGACCCGCTGTCTGACCGTCTCGTAGGAGGGACAGGCTGAGAGCGGCTGACCAAAATCAGAACGCCCGCCCCGGATTGAAAAATAAAAACACACTGCTGAAGCCACGGAGCTCAAATGTTCACCGATAAGTTGTTAAACTTCATCATAATTAATGACCAACAGCTATCAGCTGTAGAAAATGAAGGATTTTGCAGCTTGATACTAGCAGCCAACAATCATTAAAAAGCATATTAATTAAAAATCACAAGAAAACTGTGTTAAAAAAACATAAACAGCTACATTATAAAACAATGTAAAATACAGTACTAAAATCGGGAACATGTCTGTGTTGATTTATGCAAGAACTTAGCAGATGTAAAGCTATTTAATATTTTATTTAATCCATTTATTCATTCATTTAAAAGAAGTACTAAGACAGAGTACATGTGTGTGAATGAGAGGGAGGCCAGTGGAACAGTGAGGCTACAAGGAGCAGAGGTCACAAAGGTGCAGGACTTCAAGTACTTGGGGTCCACTGTCCAGGAAAATGGGGAATGTGGTAAAGAGGTGAAAAAGAGAGTCCAGGCAGGATGGAGTGATGGAGAAAAGTTTCAGGAGTGATTTGTGACAAAAAGGTGTCAGCAAAGGTCAAAGGAAAAGTTTACAAGACAGTGGTGAGACCAGCTATGTTGTATGGTCTGGAGACAGTGTCATTGACAAAAAGACAGGAGAAAGAACTGGAAGTGGCAGAAATGAAGATGCTGAGGTTCTCCTTAGGAGTGACAAGGATGGATAAGATCAGGAATGAGATCATCAGAGGTACAGCACATGTTGAACAACTGGGAGATAAAGTTAGGGAGGACACACTGAGATGGATTGGACATGTCCAGAGGAGGGACAGTGGGTATATTGGTAGAAGGATGTTAGAAATGCAGCTGCCAGGAAAAAGACAAAGAGGAGATATATGGATGCAGTTAGAGAGGACATAAGGTAGTTGGAGTGAGGACAGAGGATGCAGAGGACAGAGTGAGGTGGAGGAGGATGACTCACTGTGGCGACCCCTCAAAAGGGAAAAGCAGAAAGAAGAAGAAGAAGATTCATTCATTTAAAAGAGATAAAATAAAACAAATTAATCAAAAAGAAAACATTGAATGAAAAGAGTGCAGAAAGAAGAAAAAATATTCTTATATCACCCCCTTGTAATAAACATTGAACCAGTCCGTCCCTTGGCTTGTAGCAAATTTGTTTTTTTGGCCCTCCATGTATTTGACTTTGACATCCCTGGCTTATGCAATAGGGAGCACATTGCCCGTCCAAAACCTATCATCTCTCCATAATGGATATATGTCCGATCTTCTAACTTCCTTTGCTGCATAATGTACATTGCATTTATTCTAGCGTTAGGTAAATGTATCTTGAAGGAAAATAGCACTTAAATAAAAGTACAACAAGAATATTCATTTAGAATTAAAAATAACTCACCCTGAACTACCATAATATATATAATGTATGTAATAACCAATCAAGTTGCTCCTGTCCAATAAAAGCGTACAAATGAAGGGGAAAAAACTCTATCCAGACTTTAAGTAAGTTTAGGGTCTGGTTCGCAGAGTATGGAGTTAAATTTGTTTCACAATTATTCAATGAAAAAAAAACTAACCTCAGTTAAGTAAAATAAAATTGTAATCAAAACTTTTGGAATTGTAACAATTTCTTCTTTTTTTTAAATAAAAACTTAATTTAAAAAAAAAATAACTAATTTTTTCTCGTGAACTTAAAAAGTTATTTGCAAAACATAAACTTTTATTTGCACACATCAGAAATCTTTTTTTTTGTTGCTATTTTAGGCTCTGCCCACGATGTCATGTGAGAATCGCAAGCAAAACTTTGAATGACAAACGAAAACTTAGAATAGCAAGCAAAGATTTCTGACATGCGCAAATAATTATTTCACTTCATGACACAAAAATTTGTGATTTTAATTTAAAAAAGTTTTTTAAGCAAAACTTTTATTTGTTTAAAAAAAATTACAATTCAAAATATCTTGATCACAATTTTATTTTATGTAATTGAGGTTAGTTTTTTTTAATAGAATATTTGTGAAACAAATTGAACTCCATAGACGAGGTCCCATTTTCATAATTTTATAGATTACAGTACACTAAAAAGTTGCACTGTGCCCTTGTTTTTCAATTTTGTAATTTATCGTAGTTTATTAAACTCTGAAAGCTATGTGACTTTGTTAATATTCTGTCCTAAAATGTGGTTAAATGTGCCCCTTTTTTTCTGAGCACCTGCCCCTTTAGTGGGCTCTGCACGTCCCTGAGAGACATTGAGACGTTTATTTTCTAAACACAACGTCCCAGTGGCTTTTAAACCTCAAAATACATTACGGCAAAAACTGGTTCATCCCAAAGATCCAGTCCCCCGGCAAAAACAGAGTAACATTGTGTATGCTGTTCAGTGTCAGGAGGGCTGTGATCAGTCTTATATCGGGGAAACTAAACAGCCACTGGCCAAAAGGATGGCCCAGCACAGAAGATCAACATCATCAGGTCAGGACTCTGCAGTCTACACTCATCTCCAGGCCAGCGGTCACTCTTTCAGGGATGAAGATGTTCACATCCTTGATAGAGAGGAACGATGGTTTGAGAGAGGAGTAAAGGAGGCCATCTTTGTGAAAAGAAACCGCCCATCATTAAACAGGGGTGGAGGCCTCCGGGTTCAACTGTCCCCCTCCTACAATGCTGTGATTGCTGGTATCACTCAGCCCTCTGTGAATAGCAAACAACCATCAGGGTGCTAACGATCCTTTGTTAGGCTGATGGTCCTCCTTGATCATGTGAGCAGCTGGTTTCGGCTGTCATCAGCCAACTGGTTGTGTAACACTGTGAGAGGGTGCTATTTATAAGACTGAGCTGAACCCAGCACCTCAGACTGAGGAAGTCTTTCGGACGAAAGACGAAACGTTTCTACAGTTTTTTTTTTTTTGTTTGTTTTTTTTTGAATGTCCAGAGGACCAGACTTAGCTTTTTTAGATATAGACACACGTTTCCGATCATTTTTATGCACTCATAAGCAGTTTTTGGATGAAAATAGAGTGTTTGTAGTCGCGCTAGCGAAACCGTTCCAATTTACGAGCGAATTTCCGGATTTACGAGAGACATGGCGGCCGTTCCAAATTACGAGATTTCCGGTTTACGAGCGCCTCGTTGTAACGGATCTCGCTCGTAAATCGGGGACTACCTGTAGTAGGACCGGCAAGATACTAAAGGTTGTAAAATGTCTTGGAAAATATGTGGCGTTAAATATGTTTGAAACTAGAAAATATAGAAATTATGAGACTTTTAATTCACTTAAAGGCACAAGACGAACTTTCTCTTCAGTAGCACTAATGCCACTTTCAAAAAACTTTAGAAGCACCACAATTTTCTTGCAGTAAATAAGTTATAATGTTTTCACACAAAAAAATTAGATTCATATTTGTTTAAAAAAATGTGCACACATGCACGCACGCGCGCACGCACGCACGCACACACACACACACATCCATGTATTTGCATCAAACTGAGGACATTGTATTGACTTCCATTCATTTTTGTTACTGTATTTATGCCTAACCCTCACATCTTCCCTAAACTTAAAGGGGACCAAATGTAGGATATATAATTTTTTGTGGTTTATCTGTGGGCTATCCAGACCATTTTCAGTCAATTTTATACACAAAATAATGCTTGGATAATAAAATATCCCCTTTCTAATTCTGCCAAATTTCACTTCCGTTCTAAACGACCGGTTTATGAATAATGAGGTCTGAAAGCCACGCCCTACAAAGACCTATTTACATTAACTACGCCCTCTGTAACAGCCAGTATCTCTAATATGTTGTTATTTTAAAATTAGCTCTTTTTTATTACTCATTTGACTTACTGTTAGTGCTAGTAGCTTAAGATAACTTACCAAAAGCCCTCTGCGCGCGCCGCCATTTGCAGCTCCTTTTTTTAGCATTAGCCTCGAATAGCTTTTCCTCCTCCGAGCGGGGGTGTTAGCTCCGCTCGTTGCATGCGGCGCTTTTGGGAGCGTGCTTCAGTCCACACACACAAAGTTCACAGAATGTCTCGCTCCAGTTAATTTATCCGCATGAGGCAACCTTTGACCGGACCCCCGGACCTCAAAAGTCAGTAGCTCCCAACAACTCCCGCACGCAAATGGTGTCTTCGCCGGCGGTCTGCAAAACAAAAGGCTTAAAAAAAAAAAAAAGAGATGCCGCGACCGGGAGGCGAACCCGTGTCCTTCGGATTACGAGTCCGGTTCACTACCTCTGGGCCAACCGGGTAGTCATGCAAAAAGCAGTCTTTCATCGTATAAGAAATAATCACAACCACTTACATTTAGAACGCTGAAGTTTTGATTAGATTTTGATGAAGTGAAAGGTATTCTTAAAATAAATAAGTTGCTAATCTGAAAATATATCGATCAGTGGTGCTTGATGGTACAGACTGTCGCCCCGCGAGAGTCACACACTGTGTGTGTGTTCATTCATTCTGCCGGCTGCGCGTTGGGAGCGATATTACACTAAAAATTGAACTAAAACGTAAAAATAACAATTATAAAGTATTATTATGTCGATGTATATATCTAGTCTCACCCCGATTTCTCCGAAACAAAAGGCTTTAAAAAAAAGGGGGGAAAAAAAAGATGCCGTAAACAAGATGCGATCTCCGCTCTCCTGCGTGGCGCTTAAGTGTCATAACCGCTCAACCAAACTGACAGTTGTGAAAAAGTAGTCCTTCATCATATAAGAAACAAGTCCAAACCGCGAGAGTGTGTGTGCACAGTTTCAACGAGACAGAGTTCATTCAAACAAGGTAATAAAACATTCTGGTTTTACTCGAGATGTGCTGCATGGCTGGAGCAGGGCAAACCCCTAGCCCCCCGGGGGCTAAATAAATGAATAAATGACCGCCAGGTCAGCTCCTAAACCGCTAGGCAACCGTGACATCTTTTATACTCAAGTGGGTGGAGCATCACCAGGGGTTGCTAGGTGAGGGGCTGGACTCAGGTTTGAGGTGATTGGCTACGGTTTGTGACATCACAAACCGCAGGAAGTGTGAAACGGAGCGTTTTTAATCACAGACAAATAAATCTACTTAAGAGTAAATTCATTCATTCATTCATTCATTCATTCAACCTTTATTTATACAGGCTAGCCTCGTTGAGTCACGGGGACTCATTTACAAGAGGGACCTGTCTCACTCACACCAAACAACCACAAATAAACCACTGGGTGCATTTTTTTGGCACAAGGACAGTTTTTTTATGAAGTAAATACCCAAAGTTTAGTAAAAAAACATTAAAAAGTGAATTTTGCATGTGTGGTCCCCTTTAACCATTACTGGTCTATAGCTAACCCTAACCTGAACCAAAACTTAATTCACACCATACCTCTAAACCTAACCAGTAAAGCACAGGAGAGCTGTTGCCAGCCTTAAAACATGTCTAGTGAGGCAACAAGATTTCTTCAAGAAAGCAACCAAAGAGAACAATGCAGCATTCAAAGCTAGCTACAGTATATGGTTAGTGAGATGGTTGCTAAGGCGAGAAAACCATTCACAGAGGGCGAGTTTGTAAAAAAATGCATATTACAGGCTGCACGTATAGTTTGTCCAGAAAAGAAAAGTCAGTTCAGCAACATCAGCCTTTTTGCCAACACAGTAGCAGAGCGCATTTCTGACCTGTCAAGTGACATTTATCATCAGCTGTGTGAGAAAGCCAGATATTTTGATGCAGATTCAGTTACTCTTGATGAGAGCACAGACATAACTGACACTGCTCAGCTCACAATTTATGTCCGTGGTGTTGATTGCAATTTTGAAGTGACAGAGGAGTTGCTCAGAGTAATTCCAATGCATGGCCAGACCACCGCTCATGAGATATTTCGCCAGCTGTGTGATGCCATTGAGAATGCCGGTTTGCCATGGAATAGGTTTGTTGGAATAACTGACGGAGCTCCATCAATGACGGGGAGGGAAAATGGACTGGTGGCACTTGTTCAGAGAAAGCTTGAGGAGGAGGGTGTAGAAGAGGCCGTTACTCTGCACTGCATTATCAATCAGCAGCCCCTTTGCAGCAAATGCCTGAAGTGTGACAACGTAATGTCTGTTGTGAAATGCATCAACCACATCAGATCCAGGGGCTTAAAGCACAGGAGGGTCCGTGCTTTTTTAGAGGAAATGCACACATATGAAGATGTGCTCTATTTCACCAAGGTACATTGACTCAGCAGGGGAAATGTCTTGAAAATGTTTTTTTGAACTGAAAGAAGAAGTGATAGCCTTCATGGTGAAGGATGGGATGGCTGTTCCTGAGTTAAATGATCAGAAATGGCTCATGGACTTAGCTTTTCTTGTTGATATCACACATGAGCTGAACTAAACAAAAAGTTACACGGTGAGGGGCAGCTTGTCAGTGCTACCTATGACAACGTGAGAGCATTCTCTACAAAATGTGTGTTATGGAAAGCCCAGCTCTCTCTGACAAACCTTTGCCATTTCCCAGCATGCAAAGCACTTGTGGATGCAGGCACACCATTCAGTGGTGAGAAGTATGTTGATGCTATTTTGAAGCTACAGAAGGAATTTGATCACAGATTTGCAGACTTCAAGACACACAGAGCCACTTTTCAAATTTTTACAGACCCCTTCACCTTTGATGTGCAAGATGCTCCTCTTGTGCTTCAAATGGAGCTTATTGATCTGCAATGCATCTCTGACCTCAAGGCCAAATTTAGGGAGGTGAATGGAAAAGCAGACAAGCATGGGCAATTTTTGAAAGAATTGCCTCCCAGCTTCCCCGAGCTTTTCCGAATGTTGAAGCAGACCATGTGCCTTTTTGGGAGCACATATTTGTGTGAAAAGTTCTTCTCCACCCTGAACTTTAACAAGTCCAAGTACAGGTCCAGAATTACTGATGATCATCTTCAAGCCATACTGAGGGTCTCAAGTGCCTCCTCTCTCAAGCCAAATGTAGCTCAGATATGTGAGAGGAAGCGTTTGTGTTCCTATATTAATATAAATAATATTCTAAACAATGTTTCTAAACTCTAAACGCTCTAAAAGAGCACAGAATGCCATGATTTCAGCTCCCTGCCTCCTCTGCTCTTTGTCATATGTGGCTACGCCCACTTCTCCATACTGCACAGAGAACAGCTGATCAGCTGCAGCAGGAAGTTCAGGCTGCAGCTCTGGGCTGCAGAAAGGTGCAGCAGGTGCTTAATAATTAAAAATAATTTATTTTAAATAAAAAAATCCATGCTGATCGTGTGGCTCATCCATCAATCAGCCAACTGTGTGTCGAGTCCACGAAAAACGAACCGCGACGTAGCGGGGGACTACTGTAGTGCCAAATCTGACTGTTGTGGAGAATGGTACTACAGTAAATAAATAAACTAAATTTTATTCATATTCTTGGACCTGATGTACATTTGCACCACATTTTCACAACTTCAACAGCACACCGTATTCCATATCTTTAAACTGGAAGTTAAACTTGAACTATAAAATTGATTGTACAGTATTGGGGTAGAAAGTATGGAAGGAGTAAGGAAAAGTAAGAAAAGATAAAAAGGAAAGTAGAAGCCTCTGAATAGATAACTTACTGTTTCATCGGTACAGATGGAGTGGACTTGGGTACCAAACATCACAGAGGTGAAGATGAAGAAGAGGAGGCCTTCAAAGCACAGGAGGATGAGGAGGAGGATTGTTGCTGGAGGAGAGAAGGAACTGCACTCTGGACAATGGAGGGACATGGAAATGAAAGGGCAAGACTAGGTTTATAGAAAAGACTGCTTGAAGTGCCACTACACACACCATTTTCTACTGATGACTGATGCAGCAGACATCTGAAAACCTCCAGTCTCACAGGTGCACCAGTCAACCTGGAGGCCTGAGCACATCAGGCGTTTAGAATAGGAAGAAACATGTGTGACCGTTGTTTTCATTGTAGATTCTCAGTCATTCAGATCAAAGTAATCAAAGATGTTTCAAAAGGACTTGAAAACATTTCACCTCCCATCTGAAAGGCTGACAACTGAAGAATCCTGAAACGAGGGGTGTAACTATTCAGCTGCTTTTTATTCCAGATCTGACTATTATTCAAACACAAAGAAAACTATGAGACATGATGTAAATATGTCCACATATGAGCTCAATAACGCTCTTCTTCTTTATAGAGACAAACTAATAGCACATCTAACAAGGTTGAGTCTGGTCCTCTGGACGGATTCTTCTTTCATCTTTTATCCAAAGACCTTCAGTCAGAGGAGCTGCAACAAACTCAGTCTTATCAGCAGCACCTTCTCATAGTGGACCAACCAGTTTGCTGGTGAGATCCAGAACTAGTTGTTCACATGCAAAAGTTAGACCATCAGCCTAACGACTGATGATTAGTGTCCTGATGGCCACGCAGAGAGCTGTGTGATACTAAGAGCAGCATTGTAATGGTACGTTTACACCGAACGCGTTTTGAGCTGCAGGAGCGTCCGGTTTACATGCAAAGTCAATGGGGGACGCACCTCTAAGGGTCGTGCGTCGCGTCACGTCCGTTTTGAACAGCGCGGAAGGGGCGGCAGAGCGTTTCCCGTGCATGCGGTGCCCGCGGCAGCCGCCGCCGCTCGACTTGGGAAAGCTGAACTTTCGCCGCTCAACGCGTCTTGACAAACAGGATCAGCTATGGACGCGGTAACGAGGGGACGGATGTTGCGCAAGTGTGATGTATTGTTTGTGAGACACAGAAACAACCCGCAAATTCGTGTTCAAGTATGGAGGAGAAACTGCCTGGCGGAGTGTCAGTGAGGAAGTCGGGATATCGGGTAAGTTTTGAATTGTAAACTTTTCACGTTTAGCAAGTTTAAGCTTTGCTAGCCGATTTTAGCTCCTCCCACACCCCGCCGCCACCGCCACTGCTGCTTCTCGTGAACACCAGTGAACACCAGTTCAGTCCAGTGCATCCACCTTGAGGCGTTTCGCGCTTTTTGGCCGCTCAAAACGCGTTTGGTGTGAATGTAGCATAAGAGGGAGTTCCTTTTTGACAGATCAATTGTTAGTGTTTCCTCTACCATTATACAAGCAAGGCGCCCTGCCCTGTCAACAGAAACAAGCATCCATTCCTGCCTACCGAACTGCCCCCACCCCCCGTTGACAACTGTCGGTACTGATGTAGCCCTAAGCTAGCGGCGCGCAATACAGATGCGTAAGCTAAAAAGCTACAGGGGTAGTGCTCTGTTCATACCTGCAAACTCAGAAGGGATGAAAAAGGTGACAAACGTTGCGCCACGCCACCCCCCGCCACCCCACCCCCCGAAAAATTGTGCTTTTTTTTTAACACGCTTTAGGTAAAAGTCATTTTTACTAACCTAATTTAATGAGAACATAAATAGGAAAGATTGTGTCAACCAAAAAATTAACAAACAACAACAGCAGCAAGCCAAATACAGCAGAACATTTTGCTAATAGTAAAAACTCATTTCTTAAATACCCTGCATGCTCAATAATCCAGGTAGAAAAATCTAAAAAAGCTAAGTCTGGTCCTCTGGACATTCAAAAAAAAAAAATTAAAATTAAAAATTTTTTAAAAAGCAAAAACATTGTAGAAACGTTTTGTCTTTCGTCCGAAAGACTTCCTCAGTCTGAGGTGCTGTGTTCAGCTCAGTCATATGCTATTTATAAGACTGAGCTGAACACAGCACCTCAGACTGAGGAAGTCTTTCGGACGAAAGACGAAACGTTTCTACAAATTTTTTTTTGAATGTCCAGAGGACCAGACTTAGCTTTTTTAGATCATTTCTTAAATGTTTTGCCAGAAAAATTTGAATAAAGGAGATGCCATTTCCTGCATTCTGGTGTATTTTAACAAGTTGTTAAACATCTATGTTTACCTACATGTAAACACTTGATTCAATAACTATTTTAGAGACATCTAACAAAATTAAGTCAGGTCCTGTGGACAGATTAAGAAAATGTGGAAATTATTGATCATGCATCAGGATATTTTAGAGACATTCAACTAGTTCATATTGACATCATCCTGTTTTTAAACTCACTCCTGTGGCTAAGATAATGAAATTAATGTGACAATTTATCACAGTGACTTTAGGGGTGCAATTGACTTTTATTTTGTTAATTTTTATTTAGTTTTATTTGTAACACAACATGCCATTTTACTAAACAATGGTGACACTCAACTGCATGTATAAAAATAAGAATATTAACTTTACCCAATGAACAGGTGACATTTTAATAACCACCAACAGTGAATTTAGGAGAGGCTTTTTACAGTTTTCTGATTTAGTGATACACACCATGGTGAAGTTAGTTTACGACTTGGTCATGTTTACTTTCATCAGCGTGGTTCTCTCGTTCGTGTCGTCACTTTTCAAAACTGCATGTTGCGCAGTTTTTTTATCGTTGTGAAGCGTCAAGTGCTCCCACACTTTGGAGGACTTTGGTCGAACAGTTTTCTCTGCGTCGTTCATTTGTAAAATTTACTTAATTTCCTTTGAAAACACCGCCTCTGCTCTGCTTCCCCTCTCGCTCTGTTCAACTCGCGCTGCAGAGTTTTTTTTCTTTATTCAGCTCAAAGATTTCGCTGTCGTCTCCCCCCCCCCCTCCACTATCGTCTGTCTTGAGGTTGTGAATGGCCAAATGACGCACTCCAACAAAGATGTTTTATTGTCGACAGATGCCTTGTTTCTTGAAATCCAGTCAGTGGGAAATTATGCCATCTAATCTGCCACGGGTCTGACCCCCCCACCGAAAACAAAAACTCTTCGGATCTACACGATTCACGTAAATGATATATTTTGCTTTGAAAACGGCAATTTTCGCCGAAAGGTGACTAGTTTGCAGGTATGTCTGTTTCTGTCATGCTGAGCCATCTCCACCACCTCCCCCGTCGAAAACTGTTGGTACAAACGGTGTGCAATACAGACGTGTCTCCATCTCCACACCTCCTTCCCCTCATCAACAAAATTCATGGAGGATATGAGTGCCCTGGCAAGGCAAGTAAGCTAGGGGAAACACTGCATTAGGCTGATGGTCCTCCTTTATCACGTGAACAGCTAGTTCTGGATGTCTCCATCAAACTGGTTGATCCACCATGAGAAGGTGCTGCTGATAAGACTGAGTTTGATGCAGCTCCTCAGACTGAAGAAGTATTTTGGATAAAAGACGAAACGTGTGAACAAGGCAGAATCCATCCAGAGGACCTGACTCAACCTTCTTAGATTTATCTACTGGTACCTGGATTATTGAGCATGCAACAAAATAATAACACCGTTTCAAAACTTGAACAGCTCAGAACGCTACATCATTTTCATTTGAGCTGAAAAAAACTACTTTAATAAGTAAAACATTTTCAACTAACAGCATAAAAAGTCTGGTTATGTGAAAATTAAAAAAAGACTGAAAGAAGTTGTAAAAACAGTGACTGTTGCTGATACTATGGGCCTCAGTCTGCTGAGGAGCCAACCACGTGCAATGTTCAGTTGTTATTAAAACTGAATGATTAATTTAGAGCATAAAGTGCTTTTTAACTTTAATGGATTATACACACTGCTGTTCCCAACATGTTGACATTTGGTGAAAGAAAGTCTGTCACTTCACAAATGCAGTTTTGTTTTCATTATGAAAATCATACAAACTGAGGACAAAAGGGGGAAAAAAAACACTCACTTGTCCAATCATCTTCAAAGCAGTAGAAAAAATGGAAACCCACCAAGACCAGAGTGTGGAGAGAGATAAGTGCAATGTACATCTGGGTCAAGAAAACAAAAAGGTGGCACATTATACAACCGCTAATCAAAAAATCAAATTAGCTGTGCTTCATAATGGAACTGAACTGCACAACAATAAGAAACAGCTGATTTGTTATGTGCTGTGATCTTAAGATGAGCAGTATGATGTTGTTACACTTACTGTGAAAAGCACAAAGTACTTTTGGTTGTTCTCTCCAACGCAGTTGTTGACCCATGGACAGTGGTGGTCCATCTTCCGTATGCATCGTTTACACACACTGTCAGTCCAAAAGTAAACAGGAAAAAGGTTCAAGACCTTTTCTTTCACAGCATGCATTAAGTTTTTATTCAGAGAGTTCGTGCCAGCGTTCAAACAATGATCAAAATCTGTTGGACTAATTTTTTAACGTTTAAAATTCAAACCCCACAAATACACCTCGCTGCAGCTTGCAGATGACGGCGGTGTCAGTCCCGGAAGTGGTTATTGCACTCCGGAAATGAAGGGGCGCTAGTGGCGCTATTAAGGGGGCACTAGTGACGCTATTAAAACACGCAACAACAACAAAATGAATGGAAATTAATATTTTAAAGGCACTAGTGGCGCTATTCTAAAAAAAAATAATGGAAGTTAATATTTTAAAGGCGCTAGTGGTGCTATTACCATTTTTTTAATGGAAATTAATATTTTAAAGACAAATGTTTATGTTTATTAAATTTGTTCATTTTTTTTACATTTTAAAGGCACTAGTGGCGCTATTCTAAAAAAAATAATGGAAGTTAATATTTTAAAGGCGCTAGTGGTGCTATTACCATTTTTTTAATGGAAATTAATATTTTAAAGACAAATGTTTATGTTTATTAAATTTGTTCATTTTTTTTACAAATACAAGACAATCCCATAAATGATAATGTACAAAATATATATATATAAAAAAAAGAAAGGTAGCAGAAAGAAGAATAAATCTTATTATATCTGCCCCTTTTTTCCAACAGTCAGATTAAACAATAATAATCTTCAACCAACAGTACAAAATGACTAACTCTTTCTAATTTTCTAACTAATACAATACACATTACGCTATTTCATATATATATTTTTAACACATTCGTTTTGATCATTTTCTTAAATGTAAACATTGACTTGGCATTTTTAACTACATTCTCCAAGCCATTCCATAATCTAATTCCCTGGATTGAGGTAGAACGTCCCTTCAAACTAGTTCTGAATTGTGGTTTTACAAACATCTCTGTCCCCTTAAGATTATAACAACTTTGTCTTTTAACAAAATGCATTTGGATATTTAAACGTAATGCATTATTTGGAGCCCTATACATAACTGATAAAATATTATAGTCTACCAAATCATGGAACTTCAATAACTTCAGTTGATAAAATAATGTACAAATGTACATTAGGAACACTATCCATCCATTAATTATCATACATGCACACTTATCCCTATTACAATTTTTTTAATGGAAATTAATATTTTAAAGACAAATACATTACATTAGGAACACATTTATCCATCCATTAATTATCATACACACACGCTTATCCCTATACTGTAGTGGGTTTGCCAGGGCTGCATTCCAAAAACTATAATATGCTTGGTTGCAGGTGAGCCCAAATATTATTGTTGTTTACCATAATGTGTCATTGGAAACTTCATAAACTGCACTCAAATATCCAATTGTTTCAAAACCCAAAGGGATTAATTAACACTCAGAGAGAGAAAGTAGTTTTTAGAACGTTTGTCAAGAAATGATCTTCAGCAGTCGGATCCCGGCAGTAGACGTTGCAAGAATGGTTCACTGTGGATGAATAAATTTGATTCTATATGAAAACATTTTTAAATAGTCACCGGATACATAAATTCAGCCTGTGTGTAAATTGTTACAGTCTTCAGTTCAGCCAATCTCATCATGCGCCTCCGGTGTCGGTCTCCTCTAATTACCCTTCATAAAGTCTGGCTTGATGTGAACAACTGCTCCTCACCTGAGTTTTCCATCACCTCCACTCGGTCTCCACAGTCGCTGAGCATACCTTTAATTTTTGTATTTATTGTATGTTTGTAACTGAACATGTGTTCCCTGCAAGTTGGTGGTTGCTGGATGGACAGGAGTCTGTGTTCCCTGCAAGTTGGCATCTGGTGGATGGACAGGAGTCTGTGTTCCCTGCAAGTTGGTGGCTGCTGGATGGACAGGTGGCTGTGTTCCCTGCAAGTTGGTGGTTGCTGGATGGACAGGTGGCTGTGTTCCCTGCAAGTTGGTGGTTGCTGGATGGACAGGTGGCTGTGTTCCCTGCAAGTTGGTGGTTGCTGGATGGACAGGTGGCTGTGTTCCCTGCAAGTTGGTGGTTGCTGGATGGACAGGTGGCTGTGTTCCCTGCAAGTTGGTGGCTGCTGGATGGACAGGAGTCAGTGCTGATGCACAGCTGGACACCATGTTGACAGTCATAGTGTGTTTCACCAAATGATTCAGAAACCTGTCCCTTCTGTCAATGGTTAACAAACAGTATGGCAGGGTAGGCCACATCTGAAGATATGGAATTCTGCAGTAACAAAAAGAAATGAATAAAATTTAAAATAACATCTATATAAACTACAGATATGTTTAAACAAGAAATGGTTCATTCCCACTCAAAATAGAGCAAGGACACAGTGTAATGTAATAGCTACAAACATACAACAAAAATGTAATAACACATCAGGAAATATACAAATGATTTGTTTAAAAAAAGGCATGTCTGAAATGAATCACTTTATGTTCTTTAACATTATTCTTCCAGTTTTGCACGATTCAACAAGTAATTTTATGAGTCACAATGGCTTCCAGGTAATAAATTTATACAGCAAACAGTTAATTAAAATTGTGAAAGTAATATTGCTCAAACAACCAAAGGGAAGTATTAACTAATTAATTAGATTTCCCCATTTACTCTGTAACTTTTGACACACATATATATATATATATATATATATATATATATATATATATATATATATATATATATATATATATATATATATATATATATATATATATATATATATATATATATATATATATATATATTATATATATATATATATATATATATATATATATATATATATATATATATATATATATATATATATATATATATATATATATATATATATATATATATATATATATATATATATATATATATATATATATATATATATATATATATATATATACTATTTTGCCATATGTTAATACTTTTTTTAGTAGATTTTGTTGATATGCAACCTAATGCGAGTAACTTTACTGAATGAAGAACCTATTTTAACCCATAAATAAACATGACACGCAGATAAATGTTGTTTATGTTAGGTTTCTTCTAACATTAGTTTGTTGACTTATACAGTACAGTGTATAAGTCAATAAGTGTATAAGTCAAATAAAATATATATTGAAGTAGAGGGTACTACACCCACCTATGATGGCAGCTTGTAGTTTATTTAAAATAAAATAAAAAAGACTTTCCAGAAATGTTGGTGTACAAAAACATATAATATATAAAAAAAAGATTAACATTTAATGATAAAAAAACCACTATAAAACGGTTAAGAATGTAAATAAATAAATAGAATAAATAAATAAATTATAGTGTAAGTGTAGTTTCACATACCGTTATGTTGAACCGTAGGGGACAGCAATATAAATGAAAAAAGTTTTAAGAAGGTAAAAATACCAGGCTACAGCGATCATGAAAACAGCGCCCCCTTCATTTCCGGAATGCAATAGCACCACTTCCGGGACTGACACAGCCGTCTGCAGACTGCAGCGATCATGAAAATAGCGCCCCCTTCATTTCCGGAATACAATAGCACCACTTCCGGGACTGACACCGCCGTCATCTGCAAGCTGCAGCGAGGACCCTCTCAAACCCCAAGACCCTCTGTGACTCAGGCAAGGTAATCAAAAACTCCCACAGGCATTTTGGACACTCCCTCATGAATGCCGCTCACAAAGGAGCTGCCAACAATCACAGCGCTATGCTAACACACGTTATGCTTACACACGTTATGGTAACACACATTATGGTGATGACACACATTATGGTAACACACGTTATGCTAACACACATTATGCTAACATACATTATGGTAACACACATTATGGTGACACACATTATGGTAACACACGTTATGCTAACACACATTATGCTAACACACATTATGGTAACACACATTATGGTAACACACGTTATGATAACACACATTATGGAAACATACGTTATGGAAACACACATTATGGAAACACAGTTATGGTATGCACATTATGGTAACATACATTATGGAAACACATTATGGAAACACACATTATGGTAACACACATTATAGAAACACACATTATGGAAACACACATTATGGAAACACATTATGGAAACACACATCATGGAAGCACACATTATGGAAACACACATTAAGGAAACACATTATGGTACGCGCATTATGGTAACACACATTATGGAAACACTGTCAAGGGCTTCATGCCCTTAGTAGGGTCACCCAAGGCAGACAGGTCCTAGGTGAGGGACCAGACAAAGTGCAGCCCAAAGACCCCTTATGATGAGTCAAATCACTGGAAACAATGTTCCCTCGCCCGGACGCGGGTCACCGGGGCCCCACTCTGGAGCCAGGCCCGGAGGAGGGGCACGTTGGCGAGCGCCTGGTGGCCGGGCTTTTACCCATGGAGCTCGGCCGGGCACAGCCCGAAGAGGAGACGTGGGTCCCCCTTCCCATGGGCTCACCACCTGTGGGAGGGGCCAAAGGGGTCGGGTGCATTGTGGAATGGGTGGTGGCCGAGGACGGGGACCCTGGCGGTCTGATCCTCGGCTACAGAAGCTGGCCATTGGGACATGGAATGTCACCTCTCTGGTGGGGAAGGAGCCTGAGCTAGTGTGTGAGGTTGAGAGGTTCCGGCTAGAAATAGTCGGACTCACCTCAACGCATGGCTCTGGCTCTGGAACCAGTTTCCTTGAGAGGGGTTGGACACTCTTCCACTCTGGAGTTGCCCCTGGTGAGAGGCGCCGAGCAGGAGTGGGCATACTTGTTGCCCCCCATCTTGGTGCCTGTACGTTGGGGTTCACCCCGGTGAACGAGAGGGTAGCCTCCCTTCGCCTACGTGTGGGGGGACGGGCTCTGACTGTTGTTTGTGCCTATGCGCCAAACGGCAGCGCAGATTACCCACCCTTTTTGGAGTCCTTGGAGGGGGTATTGGAGGGTGCGCCTCCTGGGGACTCCCTTGTTCTGCTGGGGGACTTCAACGCTCACGTGGGCAATGACAGTGAGACCTGGAGGGGTGTGGTTGGGAGGAACGGCCCCCCTGATCTGAACCCGAGTGGTGTTCTGTTGTTGGACTTCTGTGCTCGTCATGGATTGTCCATAACGAACACCATGTTCAGGCATAAGGGTGTCCATATGTGCTCTTGGCACCAGGACACCCTAGGTCGCAGCTCGATGATCGACTTTGTTGTCGTCTCATCTGATCTGCGGCCGCATGTCTTGGACACTCGGGTGAAGAGAGGGGCGGAGCTGTCAACTGACCACTACCTGGTGATGAGTTGGCTCCGATGGTGGGGGAGGATGCCGGTCAGACCTGGCAGGCCCAAACGTATTGTGAGGGTCTGCTGGGAACGTCTGGCAGAGTCTCCCGTAAGACGGAGCTTTAACTCCCACCTCCGGGAGAGCTTTGAACACGTTCCGAGGGAGGCGGGGGACATTGAGCCCGAGTGGGCCATGTTCCGCGCCTCTATTGTCGAGGCAGCTTATCGGAGTTGTGGCCGCAAGGTTGTTGGTGCCTGTCGTGGTGGCAACCCTCGAACCCGGTGGTGGACACCGGCGGTGAGGGATGCTGTCAAGCTGAAGAAGGAGTCCTATTGGGCCTTTTTGGCCTGTGGGACCCCGGAAGCAGCAGATAGGTACCGGCAGTCCAAGCGGCATGCGGCTCGGGTGGTTGCTGAGGCAAAAACTCGGGCGTGGGAGGAGTTCGGAGAGGCCATGGAGAATGACTTCCGTACGGCTTCGAGGCGATTCTGGTCCACCATCCGGCGTCTCAGGGGGGGAAAGCGGTACGCGACCAACACCATTTATGGTGGGGATGGCGTGCTGTTGACCTCAACTCGGGATGTTGTGAGTCGGTGGGCGGAATACTTCGAAGACCTCCTCAATCCTACTGGCACGTCTTCCACTGAGGAAGCGGAGCCTGGGGATTTTGGGTCGGGCTCTCCAATCTCTGGTGCTGAGGTCGCCAAGGTGGTTAAAAAGCTCCGCGGTGGCAGGGCTCCGGGGGTGGATGAGATTCGTCCTGAGTTCCTTAGGGCTCTGGATGTTGTGGGGTTGTGTTGGCTTACGCGACTCTGCAATATCGCGTGGACATCGGGGGCAGTTCCCTTGGATTGGCAGACTGGGGTGGTGGTTCCCCTATTCAAAAAGGGGGACCGTAGGGTGTGTTCCAACTATAGGGGGATCACACTCTTAAGCCTCCCTGGTAAGGTCTATTCAGGGGTTCTGGAGAGGAGGGTCCGTCGGATAGTCGAACCTCGGATTCAGGAGGAGCAGTGTGGTTTTCGTCCTGGTCGTGGAACACTAGACCAGCTCTACACCCTCAGCAGGGTCCTGGAGGGTGCGTGGGAGTTTGCCCAACCAGTTTACATGTGCTTTGTGGACTTGGAGAAGGCATTCGACCGCGTCCCTCGGGGGGTTCTGTGGGGGGTACTCCGGGAGTATGGGGTACCAGGCCCTTTGATATGGGCTGTTAGGTCCCTGTACGACCGGTGTCAGAGCATGGTCCGCATCGCTGGCAGTAAGTCAGGCTCGTTTCCGGTGAGAGTTGGACTCCGCCAAGGTTGCCCTTTGTCACCGATTCTGTTCATAACTTTTATGGACAGAATTTCTAGGCGCAGCCAAGGTGTTGAGAGGATCCGTTTTGGTGGCCTTAGAATCGCTTCTCTGTTTTTTGCAGATGATGTGGTCCTATTGGCTTCATCAGATCGTGATCTACAGCTTTCGCTGGAGCGGTTTGCAGCTGAATGTGATGCGGCCGGGATGAGGATCAGTTCCTCCAAATCCGAGGCCATGGTCTTGAGCCGGAAAAGGGTAGCATGCCTTCTCCGGGTCGGGGAGGAGGTCCTGCCCCAAGTGGAGGAGTTTAAGTACCTCGGGGTCTTGTTCACGAATGAGGGAAAACTGGAGCGTGAGATCGATAGGCGGATAGGTGCAGCGTCCGCAGTGAAGCGGGTGCTGTACCGGTCTGTCGTGGTGAAGAGAGAGCTGAGTCAAAAGGCAAAGCTCTCAATTTACCGATCGATCTACGTTCCCACCCTCATCTATGGTCATGAGCTCTGGGTTATGACCGAAAGAACGAGATCTCGGATACAAGCGGCTGAAATGAGTTTTCTCCGCAGGGTGTCTGGACTCTCCCTTAGAGATAGGGTGAGAAGCTCAGTCATCCGGGAGGGACTCGGAGTAGAGCCGCTGCTTCTCCACATCGAGAGGAGCCAGTTGAGGTGGCTCGGGCATCTGGTTAGGATGCCTCCTGGACGCCTCCCTGGTGAGGTGTTCCGGGCATGTCCCACCGGGAGGAGACCCAGAGGAAGACCCAGGACACGCTGGAGGGACTATGTTTCTCGGCTGGCCTGGGAACGCCTTGGGATTCCCCCAGAGGAGCTGCTCCAAGTGGCTGGGGAGAGGGAAGTCTGGGCCTCCCTACTTAGGCTGCTACCCCCGCGACCAGACCCCGGATAAGCGGAAGAAAATGGATGGATGGACGTTATGCGTTATGCTAACAAGCGTTATGCTAACACGCGTTATGCTAACACGCGTTATGGAAACACACATTATGGAAACACATATTATGGAAACATACATTATGGAAACACACATTATGGAAACACACATTATGGCAACATACATTATGGTAACACATTATGTTAACACACATTATGCTAACACAAGTTATGCTAACACGCGCTATGCTAGCACGCGTTATGCTAACACACATTATGGAAACACACATTATGGAAACACACATTATGTTAACACACATTATGTTAACACACGCTATGCTAACACGCGTTATGCTAACACACATTATAGAAACACACATTATGGAAACACACATTATGGAAACACACATGGTAACACACATTATGTTAACACACGTTATGCTAACACACATTATGGTAACACACGTTATGCTAACACACATTATGATAACACACATTACAGAAACACACATTATGGTAACACACATTATGGTAACACACATTATGGTAACACACATTATGGTAACACACATCAGTGTTTCCCCTACATAACTTGCCATGGTGGGGTGCTCATCTCGTCCATGAGTTATCTCCGGGGGGGAGACAAAGCCGCACGAAGTTTAGGAGCAGGGCAGAGGAGAGAGACAAACATTTCAGAATTGCCTGTAGTTTTTTTTTTGGGGTGGGGAGAGTGAGACAGACAAGCGTGAGCCGTGCGCTAAGTGTGTGTGTGGGGTGTGTTTGTGTGTCAGCGTGAGTGTTCAGCATGAGGGAAGAGGTTGCGTTTAGGTTTTCAGCTAGTGCACCTGCATTGCGAACTGCTAGTTTAGCGTTACGTCAGTGCCGACAGATGGTTTGAGTGTTGGGTAGGCGGGGCGCTCGGTTCTGTTGACGGGGAGGGGCGCCCCGCCTATATAATGGTAGGGGAAACACTGCACATTATGGTAACACACATTATGGTAACACATTATGGTAGAACAAAAAAGGCGTTCAATACAAGATCAACTGGACTTTATTTGTAACAGAAGACGTTTCGCTCATCATCCGATAAGCTTTCTCAATTCTTTGGAGACTGTGAGAGGGAGAGAGAAGTTATAAGCAAGCTGGGCCACTGATACACACCAAACTAGGTAAATTGGAAGCTAACACACACACATATAGCTTCCAATTTACCTAGTTTGGTGTGTATCAGTGGCCCAGCTTGCTTATAACTTCTCTCTCCCTCTCACAGTCTCCAAAGAATTGAGAAAGCTTATCGGATGATGAGCGAAACGTCTTCTGTTACAAATAAAGTCCAGTTGATCTTGTATTGAACGCCTTTTTTGATTTATCATGTCCTGGACGACTGAGAATCGTCACCAGCATATTATGGTAGAACGATTCTTCATTCTGAAAGGCATTGCAACATGTAAAATTTGGCATCAGGCCTGTGACAAATGCAAAATTTAAAACCAACAAGGAAATTATAGGATACTGTTTCTGATCCCTCAGCTTTGTTGTCCAATAAATTTATAGTTTCACCTTTAAGTTACATTCAACTGGTATCAGATTTAATTTAAATTTAGCCCCATGTATCCTGACTCAAAACACACAAAGTATTGAAAATATAAACTCTTGGTACTTTTCTGAATTTTATTTTTGCTTTAGCGAGAGTAAAAACATGTCAAAATGTAAGCAATCTGCACTACAGTATTTGCTTCTCCCAATTTTTATTTTTTAGTAATACAGGTCATAAGAGGAACCTTGTTGGCTGATTTCTCAGAAACTTCTGTCAGTTCCTAAATCCCAGCCATTCAGCTCTGAACAGACTGTTTTTTTAATTTCACTTTGTTGTAATTTGTGGACCTGCATAACAAAAATCAGAATGCAAATGCAATTTTTGATTTAAATACGTTTTTCTTTAAATAAAAAACAATTTCATTCAAAATCGACTTCACCTAACCCTCGCTCAAATCTGAACAAAGTATGACACCAAAAGTACCAAAGTGAAGCAGAGCCATTTATAGTTAACTTATTTTTCTAAGCTTATAATGAACTTTAACGAGCTGACTCCCCAGCAAAGGAACATGATTAGGTGTTTGAATCCATGATGCTGTAGTGAGCGATTAACGTCCTCTTTGTCTTACCTGCAGTGGTGTGCTCGGTCAGGCTTGATGCTGCAGCACTTGGGACACTTGTAGACCACCTGCCCTGGTTTCAGCTGAAGGCTTTCTATGTATTCCTTAGTAGCATTACCTTTTGGCACCGCCCCCTTTGAGAAGAAAGACATTACACAGCATCAACATAATGTAGAGATCATTAATCACTGATGGCATGAGCTGGCAGAGGCAAAAAGTAGGGTTTAATGGAAACTGATTTGGACAATATTAGTCTATAGGAAGTCAAAGGCAATTAAATTTACATGATACTAAAAAGTACATGTACTTACAGGGTCAGTGCACATAGCCCTGAGGTGTGAGGCGAGAGCCAGGATGGCCAGAATGTTGAACAAAATCCCGTTCACAATGTTGTATGTAAGGTTTCTGGACGGTATCAGCATTACACATAGCACAACAAAATCAGCATAGAACACCAGCAGCCATGTGATGATGGCACACACGATGCCACAGGTATCCCTGATGAACCACATGGCTGAGGAAGAGGAGGAGGTGATGACGTCTTTGGAGACAGGGATGCGCTCTTCACGCTGCAGGCCGTTGGACCCAGCCCTAGTTGCAGTCTGCCCACGACCGTGCTCCACATCCCTGCACCTGTGCACTGGGCTCTTCATCCTTCATCCGAGATGGATGCCCGTTGTTACTGCCTCTGGAGCCAGGGCACCTTCAGGCCTCAGTCACCACTCATGCTGGTCAGAAACAGGTCTCAGGTTAACACAGCTCCTCTGAACTTAAACAGAAATAGAACATAGTTTTTTTCCAGCAAGGCTGTCAGGTCCTCTGAACAGATTCTTCTTGTTGAAACGTTTAATTTTTTATCCAAAATACTTCTTCAGTCTGAGGAACTGCAACAAAGTGTCTTATTTTTTTCCTCTGTCTCTGTGCTCCGGTGGAAGCAGACATATCCTCCTGTGCTCCCCCCCACCACTTACATGCTTTGCTCTCTTGCCTTGTGAATCCTTAAAGAGCCTCTTCTTTTCTTGCAAACCTTCCTACAGTGAGGAAAATAAGTATTTGAACACCCTGCAACTTTGCAAGTTCTCCCATGTAGAAATCATGGAGGGGTCTGAAATTTTCATCTTAGGTGCATGTCCACTGTGAGAGACATACAGTGTCTGAGAGTGACATACAGTACAGTGTCACTGTGAGAGACATACAGTACATACAATCTAAAAAAATAATCAGGAAATCACAATGTTTGATTTTTAAATAATTTATTTGTGTGTTACTGCTGCAAATAAGTATTTAAACACCTGTGAAAATCAATGTTAATATTTGGTACAGTAGCCTTTGTTTGCAACTACAGAGGTCAAAGGTTTCCTGTAGTTTTTCACCAGGTTTGCACACACTGCAGGAAGGATTTTGGTCCATTCCTCCACACAGATCTTCTCTAGATCAGCCAGGTTTCTGGGCTGTCGCTGAACACGGAGTTTGAGCTCCCTCCAAAGATTTTCTATAGGGTTTAGGTCTGGAGAGTGGCTAGGCCACTCCAGAACCTTGATATGCTTCTCACGGAGCCACTCCTTGGTTCTCCTGGCTGTGTGCTTCGGGCCATTGTCATGTTGGAAGATCCAGCCACGACCCATCTTCAATGCTCTAACCGAGGAAAGAAGGTTGTTCCCCAAAGCCTCACAATACATGGCCCCAGTCATCTTCTCCTCAATACAGTGCAGTCATCCTGTCCCATGTGCAGAAAAACACCCCTAAAGCATGATGCTTCCACCCCCATGCTTCACAGTAGGGATGGTGTTTTTGGGATGGTACTCATCGTTCTTTGTTCTCCAAACACGGTGAGTGGACTTAAGACCAAAAAGTTATATTTTGGTCTCATCTGACCACATAACTTTCTCCCATAACTCCTCTGGATCATTCAAATGGTCATGGGCAAACTTAAGACAGGCCTGGACGTGTGCTGGTTTACGTAAGGGAACCTTCCATGCCATGCATGATTTTAAACTATAACGTCTTAGTGTATTACCCACAGTAACCTTGGAAAGAGTGGTACCAGCTCTCTTCAGGTCATTGACCAGCTCCTCCCGTGTAATTCTGGGCTGATTCCTCACCTTTCTTCGGCTCAATGAAATGCCAAGAGATGAGATCTTGCATGGAGCCCAGTCCGAGGGAGATTGACAGTCATGTTTAGCTTCTTCCATTTTCTAATAATTGCTCCAACAGTTGTCTTTTTTTCACCAAGCTGTTTGGCAATTGCCCCATATGCCTTTCCAACCTTGTGGAAGTCTACAATTTTGTCTATGGTGTGTTTGGACAGCTGTTTGGTCTTAGCCATGTTAGTACAAACCGGATTCCAAAAAAGTTGGGATACTAAACAAATTGTGAATAAAAACTGAATGCAATGATGTGGAGGTACCAACATCTAATATTTTATTCAGAATAGAACACAAATCACAGATCAAAAGTTTAAACTGAGAGAATGTATCATTTTAAGGGAAAAATATGTTGTTTCAAAATTTCATGGCGTCAACAAATCCCCAAAAAAGTTGGGACAAGTAGCAATAACTGGCTGGAAAAAGGAAATTGAGCATATAACGAACAGCTGGAAGACCAATTAACACTAATTAGGTAAATTGACAACATGATTGGCTCTAAAAAGAGCTTCTCAGAGTGTCAGTGTACCTCAGAAGTATGGTAAGAGGATCACCAATAGACCTTTTACCAGTTGACGTCATCGCGCATGCGCACTCGCATTTTTCGAGAATTAACCGGAAACGAGGGCCAACGTCGGAGAGTTTTCATTACTGCCTACGGCTGCGCTGGGAAAATATGACTTTTATTGAGTTTAGAACAACTTTTATTGTGTTTATAATTGTTCGAGGCAACGTAAACGAGTAAAAGAATGCAAATGCATCCATGATATATGTGCCTCCTCACAACAATATGATGTGAGACGTTCGTTTTACCAAGTCCCTGTAGGAAAGTCGAGTAAAGCGACTAAAAGAAGGAAGATGTGGCTTCAAGCGCTTCGCCGGCAGGACTTCACCCCGACACAAAACAGCAAAGTGTGTAATCGGCATTTTTTATCTGGCATGGCCAAACTCCGTGGATTACGTTCCTACATTACATCTTGGATATAGGAAACAGACAAAACAGAGAACAACCTCCCGCAGCAGAATGCTACTGGACAGTTGATAAGCTAGCAGCTAGCTAGTTCTACTACGGTAGACCTGGCTGTACCTCAGTCCACTGCCTGTGTTGAAGTTTCAACCTGCGACATGCAAGGAGATTCTTCCTTCAACCCCCCTGAAGAAATAACAGGTGAGTAAAATGTCATCAAACACTGTGCAGCTCTATAAAAATGAACAGACCATTGCACTGTTAGCCCGTTATCATTTGAACTCTTTCTGCATTGAAAAAATATACAGTAGTAGTTTCCACTAGACAAACATGTTTAGTTAACATTATTTGAGGTCTGACAGCACTGCATCTGAAAACATTTCTGCCATTTCTCTATTTCTGTAAGTTATTCGCACAGTTTTGCTGGGAGCATCGGTGACATGTTGTCACAGAAAAAAAAGCAATCCTGTCATCAATGTGTATAAGCATACAGTTTAACTATACACAAGACTGTTTTGTTTATTGTCAAATATGAATTAATACTTTGTTTTACAGCAACAACTGGCCACCATCTCCTTGCTGACAAAGGGTTTGATGTCAAGTCAGAGGTGGAAAAAGGGGAGCTAGTCTGAACCTGCCCACCTTTCTGCATCCAGGACACAAGCAGTTCACTGAGGAAGAGGTATGTATTGTACAAGGAGTGTTGTGGCCTTTTGTAGCACTAAGTGCAATAAAGTAAAAATATCTTTGTAAGTACAGGTGTTTCCGACAGCGTGTAACTGGCCCGGCGGGGCACAAAGATTTGCTTGCCCGCTGGGCCGACACGCATTTATGGACCTGTCAGGCCTGTCATGATCCAAATATATTTATTTTAAATAAATTCTGTCAACCGTGACATCACATTGGTTGAAGTTTTTGAAGGACATCACGCTAATCCAATGAAAACTCACAGCACTCCTCAGCTGGCTCAGTCATTCCCTCCCAATTAGACCAAATTTATATACTGTATTCAAATCCATGTTTATTACAGTAATTGATTACTGAAATAGTCCACACATCCCAAAACAGACATTGATTGTAGTACATTAAATTTAGAAATTAACACACCAACCTTTAAATATAAAGCAACTGTGCTCTAATTTGACTTTTAGTGAAATGGAACTTTTGTTTAGTTAAATTTTTTAATCAGTTAATATACAAATGCTGTTTTAGTCACATTTTAGGATTTTGAATCTCACTAGATAAAGAAAGAGCGTTTACAACAAAAACAGGTCAGTCTCTCTTATCATGGTGACCTAACCAGGCCGAAAGAAAATCCTCTTTGTGACTCTGCTGTTGTCAGATCTGTTCTCTAGTTTATAGTTCAGCTCTCTGGTCATCCAATGACTTAGCAACAAAACCCCATAAACATTAAACTGTCTAAAGTCTCCAAGTTGTCAGAGAAGGCATCATTAAAAAATATATATTAGCAGGTTACTTTCTGTCCTAGACTGCTGTCTTTTAACAAGTGAAATGACAAACACAAACACATCTTCTGGTATGTGTTGTTTCTGTTTGTGACTTATATAAATAATGTGTGTGCAGTGAACCATTCTTCACTGCATGACTGTTTGCGTGTATCTGCCTCAATTAAATCTGATTCTACTTGTGAGACATTTAAAGATGTTTTGAACTTCTGGCAGGTCTCTCTAATGGCGTGGAGACTGGACAGGGGCGCGGTCGTCAGCTACTTCATCTGCCGGAGGGTCTGGATCGAGAAACCGCAGCCAGGGGCTTTGAGTAGGGGTGAACGATTAATCGCATTTGCGATTATCTCGCAATATGTTAAAACGCGATTCTCTAATCGCACGGGCTGCGATTTGACTGGTCACGTGACTTGGTAGTGAGCCGCTCTGGCCGCACGCAGCTCTGAATGGAGCAAAACAGAGAGAGCAGGGAGGAGGAGACTGTGCGCTCCAACACAGTTGCTTCAGGCTCGACAGAAGTCATAAAAGTTATAAATTCAGGTAAGTTAGCTCGTGTAAACGTGTATCTGAGCTTAGAGGCTGAAACACTGAGACCGCGAGCTGGTCACGTGACTTGGTAGTGAGCCGCGCCGAGCAGCAGGAGCTCAGCTGAGCGAGCAAAACAGAGCAGGGAGGAGGAGGAGACTGTGCGCTCCAACACTGTTGCTTCAGGCTCGACAGAAGTCATAAAAGTTATAAATTCAGGTAAGTTAGCTCGTGTAAACGTGTATCTGAGCTTAGACGCGGAGACCAGTGACGTGCGGTCAGGGGATGCAAGTGAGGCCGTGCCTCCCCTGTCATCATGGAAAAAAAGAAAAAATGTAAATTGAAAAAAAAAAAGTAATTATTGTATTTATCCTTTGATTTGTATTATAAACTTATTTTACTTAAAACTAAACCAGTTTTAAGTTATTTTTTATTCAAAATCACCAATTTTTCTTATTTTTCTTTAAATACTGAGAAGAGACGGCACCTGCTGCTTCGCTTCAACAGCCGATTGCGCAATCACTCAGTTGGCTGTGCAGTTCCTGCACATTTTATGTCGCTATTAAAATGTCCAAATACTTATATAAACTAAATTTCTATAGTTTAGCTGGTGAATAAGTATAGTGTTTTTGTCAAAAACTGTAGTAACGTGTTTTTTTTGCTGAGCGATCATAAACGGCTGTGAAAAAGTGCAGTTCGAGGCGAGCCTCGCTGCTCCTGTATGAGAGCAGAAGGAGGAGAAGGAGGGGCTAGCGCGGACCCACTCTGGGTTTCTGCTGGCTGCACCTGCTCCGCTGCAAGAGGAAGTGTGTGACAGATTGGATCCTGAGTGATAGTGATTATTAGCTATAATTTTGCAATGGAGGAGTACATTTTTAAACTAAAACAATTTTCTAAATTGGATTATCGAGGCAGAGAGACTTTTAAAACTGAAAGCCAAGAAGGAAGACTTCTACCAAAAAGTCATTGACGCCTTTGTTCAGAAGGAGTGGCGCATGGACTTCATTTATAAGTAAAAGTAAGACTAAAATATTTTTTTTCTCCAAATTAAATGTGCTTTTTTGTGTGCTACAGTTTGTATTAAGTCAGAGGTCAGAGAATCTTTATTGTCATTGGCACAACATGTGGTACATATGATGAAACGAGATAATACACAGGGTCCCAGTTATATCCAACAATAAAATGTAAAAGAAGAACAGTAATAACATCTAAGATATGAACTAAGAAAAACATCAACTAACAAAACACTAAGCACTAATATCATAGAAAAAACACTCCAAACAGCAGCATGAACATGAGTCTGTATGAGCAGATGGGCACGAATGAACACAGCAACATGAAACAGATCAGCAGCAACATTATGTGATATTTGACAGTGATTATTCTGGTTAGATATTCATGAGTCTAACAGCCTCAGGGTAGAAGCTGTTCCTCAGTCTAGTGGTTCTACACTTGATGCTCCTCAACCTCTGTCCTGAGGGGAGTGGGGCAAAAAGTGTGTGCTGGGTGAGTGGGGTCTTTCATGATGCAGGTGGCCCTCTTCCTGCATCTGGAGGTGTAGATGTCTGTGATAGTGGGGAGACTGACTCCAACATCTTCTGTGCAGCCTCCATGCCACATGTTGATGCTGGAGCACAGGATGCTCTCCACTGCACACCTGTAGAAGGAGGTGAGGACTGAGCTTCTCAGACCAGCTCGTCTCAGCCGTCTGAGGAAGTAGTCTCTAGCCGTTTACGCATTGGCCAGCCCTCAATGGCCCGGGGCTCCCCTGGGTGGCTCTGGGCCACCCGCGTTCATTACGCATTTGCCGCAAAGCCGCCTTGAAGTGGGTGGGCAGTTCTCTGGAAGTGGGTGGGGTGCTCTCTTCACGTGGGTGGAGTGTTCGTGTTTTAAGAGAGGAGACTCGGCAAAAAAAAAATTGTTAGCTGGATATATATATATATTAGTGTTTCTGCGTTTAATTTTTGTTAATAACTGATCACAAATCAGCTTATGTTACAACGTAAATAACACGAAGCGCACACCCATTTCCGCCTTTCAGCGCGACCTGAATGTCATTAAACAGCATTAAACAATAACTAATATTGTCTAACTGTTGCGCGCAGCCAGGGTTTTAAAATATAACGAATAATCTCTAACTTTTACGTGCAGCTAAAATGTCAGGAGGAGTGATTGCTATATGGGCAAGTTGGACACCTGAAAATTCAGTCCGTTCGGATAGCTCAACGAGTTAATGCGTTATCGTTTTGACCGGGAGAAGTGGGTTCGCTTCCAGCCTGGGACAAAGTTATTTTACTTTTTTTTTCTCTTTATTCACATTTTCTTTTAAATAAAAAGGAGTTTGTTAACCAAACAAACTCCTTTTTATTTAAAAGAAAATGTGAATAAAGAAAAAAAAAGTAAAATAACTTTGTCCCAGGCTGGAAGCGAACCCACTTCTCCCGGTCAAAACGATAACGCATTAACTCGTTGAGCTATCCGAACGGACTGAATTTTCAGGTGTCCAACTTGCCCATATAGCAATCACTCCTCCTGACATTTTAGCTGCACGTAAAAGTTAGAGATTATTCGTTATATTTTAAAACCCTGGCTGCGCGCAACAGTTAGACAATATTAGTTATTGTTTAATGCTGTTTAATGACATTCAGGTCGCGCTGAAAGGCGGAAATGGGTGTGCGCTTCGTGTTATTTACGTTGTAACATAAGCTGATTTGTGATCAGTTATTAACAAAAATTTAACTCAGAAACACTAATTCAACTAACAATTGTTTTAGGGGTTTCTCGTTTCTGTAGTTAAATTTGAATGAAATTCAACCCTCGCGCTGAGGTTGTTTGAATGAGTCCCGCCCCTGCTGCAAACAACGAATCAAATGAGAGCTGAAACTGGCTCTGTCGGGCTCGGCCCGATAAGAACCACGGTGAAGATGGTTCCAGAACAAGGGTGGATCCCGGGCGGAAAAGGTAAATGCGAAGACGCCGAACCCGGGTTAGAAGCTGGGAGAGCCGGGGAGGGCCGGCCAATGCGTAAACGGCTTCTGATGAGCTTTGTTGATCAGGCTGATAGTGTTGTTGCTCCAGCTGATGTAGTCATTCATTGTGTACACCCAAGTAGTTGTAGCTGGAGATGACTTCCACCGCAGATCCTCTTATGTTCAGTGTGGTGTGGGTTTGTGTTTGTTGTTAGCTTGACTCATCATTGTTTGTTTATGTGTAAAGATTGCTGATATGAAATTTTAAACACAACCCGTTAACTGCTTCCAATTAAATGGCGAATAAACTACTGTACTCTGTAGGGTTCATGTACTGTATATAAGATCTGACTGTGATGAAGTCAGTGTGCCTCACCAGCCATGAACCTCACCGCACGTCACTGGCTGAGATACAGAGACTGCGGGAGATAAACAGAGCGCGAGCTGGTCATGTGACCAGGTCTGTTGTTGACGCTGCCCTGTTAGCAGCTAGCTCAGCAAGCTAACGTTCTGCGTGAAAAAGCACATTATCTGATTTTAAAAAAACAGTTGTGTCGTTAGTGATATGAATTAATACAGAACCAGTAAAAATAATCACATTTTAAATCGCAATAGCAATTTATAGAAAAAAAATCACAATTAGATTATTTTCCAAAATCGTTCAGCCCTAGCTTTGAGCATACCTCAAAAGAAAAAAACATGAAGTTTTAAAATCTAGACAAAATAAAGGAATTAAAGAAACATACAGATAAGCGTTAGTGGTTTTTAATGTTTACTACTACAACCTGCAATAGGTCAACAATGGCTCCACGCTCAAAATGCCCTTGTGAAGACCAGCCAGCAGTGATGGACTCATTCCGGTCATCAGGATGTCGTGGGTCGAAATGCAGGCTGTTCAGCGTTCTCCTGGAAAACTTCTCGACGCCGATGTCATAACTTAAACGACACCAACATGAAAAATGTGGTTGATATCAAACACACATTAGCAAATCTGTTTGTAGAAGTGTTTTTTAAAAAATGTCCAAAAACTATTCCAGATCGTACAATTGTAGAAAACATTTAAAACCGTACATATGTCATTGCATTTATTTCTTATCTAGTGCCACTAGAAAACAACAATAATTAACACAATACAATAAACTACAATTGTACAATGTTGAAGTTTTTTGACTGGAATAAGACAAAATAAGTGATATTGTATAATTCCAGTTGTTGGTGAAGTTTGACTGAAAGTCACCTTTCTGGGTATTTGTGTTATAAGCGTAATATAAAATTTCTTCAGGAACACTGATTAAACTCACTTTAAAACTTGCAGCTCATCCAAGTAGCAGGTGCAGTTCGTTTTTGGGCTGGTCCCTTCCATGTACAAGGTAACTGGGTGCAGGTTGGTTTAGAATGTATTTCCAGCATAGTTGCAGCCACCTCATTGTCTGCAAAAACAATCACAAACACAATATACAACCATATTGTGTGTGTCATTATGGAATTCACATGCAAAATACATTGTAATATATTTAAGATTTTCACACATTTTACGTCTAATAAAGTGTAAGCTGTATAAACAGCGTGTCAAAAGTGCAATAGTAAATACGTTATCAAAGATAATTAAATTTTCCCAGGAAAGCTAATAAATGTATATCTTGGGATAGTTCTTATTTTTCACATCACAACATCACCAATTGTCTCAGGTTGTATTTAAGACATAGTTTACAGAAATCAAATAAGAAATAAGGATGCTGTGAACATTTGTGTGACTGACTCAAATGTCATGTTTTTGTTTACATACTGTGCTAATACTGACGGCTCTTATGAAGACATGGCGCTAGTTATAGCAGCTAACAGAAGATGTTAAACCTGTAACAATAACCAAATCAGTCTAAATATCAGAAGTATTGGCGTGAGAAATTTAAAACATTTATTTCTGACGCTTGGATATAAAGGTTGTTGACAACGACACACAACGACTCACCCTGCTGGACATTCGCAAAAAGCCTGAAGGATTTCCCCATTTTCCATCAGCGCACACAATCACCTCCTCTCGTATCCGCGGCACAATGTTCAGGCATTTTGACCAGTGGTTGTTCACTATTTTAAGAAAACAAGCTTCTAAATTACAACTCGCTATCATTACGAAGCTCCTCGGCTCCTTCCTACTAGCCCCAACTTCCGTTTCGATTCGCCGCGGCATTTTGCCGTCCAATCAGAACGCTCGTTTCAGGCGAGCTTTGCGTGATGATGTCAACTGGTAAAAGGTCTATTCCACCTTTGTTGCGCAGAAAGATAATGCAGCAATACCAGAATGGTGTTACCCAGCGTAAAACAGCAAAAAGTTTTAAGTTATCATCATCAACCATGCATAACATCATCAAAAGATTCAGAGAATCTGGTACAATCGCTGTGCGTAAGGGTCAAGGCCATAAAACTCTACTGGATGCTTGTGATCTCTGGGCCCTTAAACGTCACTGCACCTCAAACAGGAATGTCACTGTCAAGGAAATAACAGAATGGGCTCAGGAATACTTCCAGAAAGCATTGTCAGTGAACACAATCCACCGTGCCATCTGCCGTTGCCAGCTGAAACTCTACAGTGCAAAGAGGAAGCCATTTCTAAGCAAGCTCCACAAGCTCAGACGTTTGCACTGGGCCAGGGGTCATTTAAAATGGAGTGTGGCAAAATGGAAGACTGTTCTGTGTCAGATGAGTCACGATTTGAAGTTCTTTATGGAACACTGGGACGCCATGTCATCCGGACCAGAGAGGACAAGGATAGCCCAAGTTGTTATCAACGCTCCGTTCAGAAGCCTGCATCACTGATGGTATGGGGTTGCATGAGCGCTTGTGGCATGGGCAGCTTGCATGTCTGGAAAGGCACCATTAATGCAGAGAACTATGTTCAGGTTCTAGAACAACATATGCTCCCATCTAGACGTCATCTCTTTCAGGGAAGACCCTGCATTTTTCAACAAGATAATGCCAGACCACATTCTGCAGCAATCACAACATCATGGCTACGTAGGAGAAGGATCCGGGTACTGAAATGTCCAGCCTGCAGTCCAGATCTTTCACCTATAGAGAACATTTGGCGCATCATAAAGAGGAAGGTGCAACAAAGAAGGCCCAAGACGATTGAACAGTTAGAGGCCTGTATTAGACATGAATGGGAGAGCATTCCTATTTCTAAACTTGAGAAACTGGTCTCCTCTGTCCCCAGACGTCTGTTGAGTGTTGTAAGAAGAAGGGGGGATGCCACACAGTGGTAAAAATGGACTTGTCCCAACTTTTTTGGGATTTGTTGACACCATGAAATTTTGAAACAACATATTTTTCCCTTAAAATGATACATTCTCTCAGTTTAAACGTTTGATCTGTGATTTGTGTTCTATTCTGAATAAAATATTGGATGTTGGCACCTCCATATCATTACATTCAGTTTTTATTCACAATTTGTTTAGTGTCCCAACTTTTTTGGAATCCGGTTTGTAGTTGGAGTCTTGCTGATTGTGTGGGGTGGACTGGACTTTTTTTGTCTCCAACAGTGGACATGCACCTAAGATGAAAATTTCAGACCCTTCCATGATTTTTAAGTGGGAGAACTTGCAAAGTAGCAGGGTGTTCAACTACTTATTTTCCTCACTGTAATTTGCAAGATTTGATCAGCTGGTCTCTCAACAAATGTGAGCAACTTCTCCTGACAGGAGTCAGGTTAAGGAGGACCCTCTTACCTTGACGGAAACAAACGGAAACAACAAACAGAGAGGGCAGATAAGTCACTCACTCTCTTTGCAGATGTCAGAGCCAGCAATAAGACTGTTTTAAAAGACAGAAATTTTAGCGGCACCTTATTCAAAGGTTCAAACGGAGCTTTAAACAGGGCGCGTAACACCAATGACAGGTCCCACTGAGGGGCGAGTGGGCGTGTCACAGGCCTGTGTCACCACACACCTTTTAGAAAACGCTTCATCAGTGGATGATTAAAAGCTGTTCTGTCACCGAAACCTTCATGACAGGAAGAAATAGCAGCAGCATAAGTTTTTATTGTGCTGAACACTAAATTCCTGACCATTAGTTGCTGCAGAAATGACAGCACGCAACCAATCTGACATGAGGTGGCCTCCACGTCTTTCTCTGCGCACCAGCGTTCGTTCGGCTGCCCCACTTTCGTGACCACGCTCTCTAGGAGGGAGGGGGCAGCTGCCAGCATCATTGCCGCCAGATGAACTGTTCGATTCATCCGACTCAAAAAAGGCGATGGCGTAGTCCAGCGATGTCTCCTCCGCCATGTGCCACTCATCGTCTTCAATAGCCTTAAACAAGGTTACACATTGTTGCTTCTCCTTGGGAGGGAGGAGTGCACAGGGATGGCAGGTGGCGGCGAGCTCAGCGTGGCGGGGACCTAGGCATCCTTCACATCTGTCGTGCCGGTCAAAAGCTCATCATGTAGCCAACCTGGCAGGACGAGCAGATCCTGATGGTGCTGGACATCTTGTAGGTCTTCAGTGCTTGTCGGCTGAATGAAATTGGGAACCGGTTAACCGGTCTCGCCGTATTTTATACGACCGGTGAGGCCCACCCACAGCAGGTGGGCGTGGACTAAAGTTTTCAGTGCGCACGCGGCGCTAGCCCAATAGCGAATTGGCCTAAAGGGCGGAGCTTATATGAAATAGAACTGGATTTTCTACAAATTTGTGTGGATGTGTCGAAGCTTGGTAGCACTCAGACTGAATAATGCAGAGCTGCGGCAGAGTTGAAGCAGGCTGTTATCAGGAATGTGAACTTTCTGGCAGCACCCATGAACGGTGAGAATAATCTTGGAGAAATCTAAAAAAGCTAAAGCCCCCAGTATAGCTCTGCGTACGCGTGTCGGTACGTGCGTACTGTACACAGCGAGTTCAGCCCTATACCCCAGCATACATTCTCGCGTTTTCGCTGCAGGGCCAGCGCTCCATTTTTTTGTTTGTTTCTTTGTTTGTTTTTAGAACTTTTTATTAACAACATAAAAACGCTGAGGCTGCCAGCTATCTCTCTCTT
>JBBPBX010004402.1:0-10095 GCA_038048925.1 Garcialebias charrua | reverse complement strand
ACACAAGGCCTCGGCCAAACTTCTTCTCACAGGCATATGTGGCAAGCACTGTGTGTTTGGTCAGAAGTTTGTGGGCGTGTTTATCGATGCAGAAATGCACTCGGACTCTTCAAACACTAAATTAGTCAAATAGTCAAAAACTCCTAGATGGAGATCATGCAGACATCGTATATGGAGGAATCTGCTGAAAAGTGTTGCGCTCTCGTCATGAGAGATTTGTGGCCAAACGGCGGATGCAGGGACAGAGTGGAGACTCTGGCGGGAAGAAACCTGCATGGTGACATATCCTGCAGCGGAAGGGGTTTCCCAGAGCTGTGTCCCATTGACTATAAAAGGTGTATGCAAAAATGAACATCCCGCAACCACATGACCGCACATCGACTGTTCAATTCAGATAGAGTATGCTGGGACCTGGAATTTGTTGCTGCTCCTCAGACTGAAGAAGTATTTTAGATAAAAGACAAAACATTTGTCTCGGGATGTTGTGAGTCGGTGGGCGGAATACTTCGAAGACCTCCTCAATCCTACTGGCACGTCTTCCACTGAGGAAGCAGAGCCTGGGGACTTTGGGTCGGGTTCTCCGATCTCTGGTGCTGAGGTCGCCGAGGTGGTTAAAAAGCTCCGCGGTGGCAAGGCTCCGGGGGTGGATGAGATTCGCCCGGAGTTCCTTAGGGCTCTGGATGTTGTAGGGTTGTGTTGGCTTACGCGACTCTGCAATATCGCGTGGACATCGGGGGCAGTTCCCTTGGATTGGCAGACTGGGGTGGTGGTTCCCCTATTTAAAAAGGGGGACCGTAGGGTGTGTTCCAACTATAGGGGGATCACACTCTTAAGCCTCCCTGGTAAGGTCTATTCAGGGGTTCTGGAGAGGAGGGTCCGTCGGATAGTCGAACCTCGGATTCAGGAGGAGCAGTGTGGTTTTCGTCCTGGTCGTGGAACACTGGACCAGCTCTACACCCTCAGCAGGGTCCTGGAGGGTGCGTGGGAGTTTGCCCAACCAGTTTACATGTGTTTTGTGGACTTGGAGAAGGCATTCGACCGCGTCCCTCGGGGGGTTCTGTGGGGGGTACTCCGGGAGTATGGGGTACCAGGCCCTTTGATAAGGGCTGTTAGGTCCCTGTACGACCGGTGTCAGAGCTTGGTCCGCATTGCCGGCAGTAAGTCAGGCTCGTTTCCGGTGAGAGTTGGACTCCGCCAAGGTTGCCCTTTGTCACCGATTCTGTTCATAACTTTTATGGACAGAATTTCTAGGCGCAGCCAAGGTGTTGAGAGGATCCGTTTTGGTGACCTTAGAATCGCTTCTCTGTTTTTTGCAGATGATGTGGTCCTACTGGCTTCATCAGTTCGTGATTTACAACTTTCACTGGAGCGGTTTGCAGCCGAGTGTGATGCGGCCGGGATGAGGATCAGTTCCTCCAAATCCGAGGCCATGGTCTTGAGCCGGAAAAGGGTAGCATGCCCTCTCCGGGTCGGGGAGGAGGTCCTGCCCCAAGTGGAGGAGTTTAAGTATCTCGGGGTCTTGTTCACGAATGAGGGAAAACTGGAGCGTGAGATCGATAGGCGGATAGGTGCAGCGTCCGCAGTGAAGCGGGCGCTGTACCGGTCTGTCGTGGTGAAGAGAGAGCTGAGTCAAAAGGCAAAGCTCTCAATTTACCGATCGATCTACGTTCCCACCCTCATCTATGGTCATGAGCTTTGGGTTGTGACCGAAAGAACGAGATCTCGGATACAAGCGGCTGAAATGAGTTTTCTCCGCAGGGTGTCTGGACTCTCCCTTAGAGATAGGGTGAGAAGCTCAGTCATCCGGGAGGGACTCGGAGTAGAGCCGCTGCTTCTCCACATCGAGAGGAGCCAGTTGAGGTGGCTCGGGCATCTGGTTAGGATGCCTCCTGGACGCCTCCCTGGTGAGGTGTTCCGGGCATGTCCCACCGGGAGGAGACCCAGAGGAAGACCCAGGACGCGCTGGAGGGACTATGTTTCTCGGCTGGCCTGGGAACGCCTTGGGATTCCCCCGGAGGAGCTGCTCCAAGTGGCTGGGGAGAGGGAAGTCTGGGCCTCCCTACTTAGGCTGCTACCCCCGCGACCCGACCCCGGATAAGCGGAAGAAGATGGATGGATGGATGGATGGACAAAACATTTCAACAAAGAAGAATTTGTCCAGAGGACCTGACTCAACCGTATTAGATTAATCTACCTGGATTAGGCATCAGGAAACACAATTTTTCCTTGTACTGATGACTGGCTGTTGAACTTGTTTGACTGGAAGTTCATATAGTTTCTTTATGCACTAAAAAGGCCTAAATATAAATCAGATCAAATGACAAGAAAAGCAGAGCTCTTTTAAACAACGTTTTTTAATGGTTTTAAAATGAGTTAATAAATTCAACCTCAGATGAAAAACAATTGCATGACATTGTGTCATTTATTATTAATTAAAAAAACTACAGTACATCAACATACAAAGAGTGTGTGTGAAAATCTAAATCCACTTGATGATTAAACATCTTTTAGACCCACTTTTAGAAGCAATAACATCATGTGATTTGTGTTTGGCCTTTTGAGTCTCTCACATCACTGAAGAGGAATTACAGTCCACTTTTTTCCAACAATGCTTCAGTTTCAGGTTTTCAAACTTTAGTTCACAATTTCCAATAGGCCATACCACAATATTTTAATAAAGCTTTCAGTCTGTTGTGAAGTTGCTGCTGTGCTTTCAAACATTGTCATGTTGCATATGAGCCAAGCTTCAGCTGAATGAAATTGGGAAATTGATGAAATTGCGCCGCGTGCGCACTGAAAACTTTAGTCCATGCCCACCTGCTGTGGGTGGGCCTCACCGGTCGTATAAAATACGGCGAGACCAGTTAACCGGTTCCCAATTTCATTCAGCCGACAAGCACTGAAGACCTACAATATGTCAAGGTGTACAGGTGATAGAGTTGCAAATTAAATAATCAGCTATCCACCCTACAGGATGTTGTTGTGGTTTGTGTCCCTTCTCCAAAGGTCCACACTGCGAGCACTCACACGAAGGAGTTGGCAATTGTTTTGCACCGGATGTTCATCCAGCAACCTCGGCTTCAATCTGCAGTCTCAGGAGCACGTGATCACCGAGCTACCACAACCCCCACAGCTAGTATGTCTATCAACTGTTTGGTTTTAACTAAATATGGAGATGTTCATTATGTCCAGACATCTCCAACTTGATCTTGTTTAACCAAAGAACATTGTAGAAGTTCATGAGTACCTTTGCAAACCTAAGATGTGCTACCATGTTTTTCTTGTGCTGTTTTGTTTTCAAGAAGAATCATTCAGCCAACAGCTTTTTTTAAAGTGATGAACTTTATTTGTACAATCTGAGACCTAGTTGAATTTTTGTAAATACTCTAAATACACAACCACGGGGCTTAATTTGTAAAGTAATTGATGCCGGAACAAAAACAGCAGGTGGTCCGGGGGGTCCACCCCCAGATGGTTTGGAATGAAATAGATGCCATTTCCTACATTTTGGTACTGCATACAGGTAGTCCTCGACTTACGACATTTCGTAAGACTTGCATCTCATTTTAAAAAATATATATTTTTATTTATTTATTTAAATAAATGTACAGTACTGTACAGTTACCAAGCACTTATGCCGGGTTCTCACCAAATGCTTTTCGCGTAGCCGAAGCAGCCACTTTACATTGAAAGTCTATGTGGCCGTGCATCTTGGAGCAGCGGGGCGTGACGCGACGCGTCTTCAGCATTTCAAGCAACGCAGCAACGCCCGGCAGTCCCTTTCCACGCACGCGTGCGTCCGCAGCAGCCGAGCCAGCGAGCAGCAGAAGCAAGAATATTCTTGCTTCTGCTGCTCGCCGCGTCGCAGCAACCAATCGGGAGAGACTCTGCTATGTGATGACGCAACGACAACGGGACTTTTTGTGGACTTTTTAAACTTACCCCGTCGAGCCTCCGTGGCGAAAACAGCCTCCGGTAGGAAACCTGGCATTTTTAAAGTTGCTGCTGTCCACTCGAATGTACGATCACCCCAAACGTTAAAAAAAACAACGTTTTAATCTCAACAAAGACTTTTGGAGCTGCAGTTCAGCTCGTAGAAAACCCACTCAAGTAGTAACGAGGCTCACGTGAATTTGATTTTATCTGCTCGGTGCACAGAAAAACAACACATATCTGACCGGGAAGGGAGCCAGACGCTCCTCCCACTGCGCGTCTGCAGACACGTTCGGTGGAAACAGACATCTGTTGACAAGCAGCAAACATGGTCCGTTGGGAGCGTTTTGATGCGTTTAGTGGGGATGTAGCATTAGCCTATCCTAACACAGTTTTTAAAGATGAAGGAGTGAGTTGAACTGTCTCCCTCCTCCCTAGCAGGTTTTCAAACTTTAGTTCACAGCTTCAGTATTCGGCCATACCACAATATTTTAATAAAGCTTTCAGTCAGTCTGTTGTGAAGTTGCTGCTGTGCTTTCAAACATTGTCATGTTGCATTTGAGCCAAGCTTCAGCTGTTAATTCAATTAACTTCAATTCAACTCACTCCTTCATCTTTAAAAACTGTGTTAGAATAGGCTAAGTGCTTGGTAACTGTACAGTACTGTATATTTATTTATTTAATTATGTGATCCAACTTACGACGATTTCGTGTTACGAACGGTGCGTAAGAACGGAACTCGTTCACAAGTCGAGGACAACCTGCATTTTAACAGATTGTTAAACATCTGTACACTTTTGTAAATGACGAGGCTCAATGAGACTAACAACCTGTACAAATAAAGGTTGAGTTTAAATTACTATTTTAGAGCGCAGAGTTTAAATTACTATTTTAGAGCGCAACAACAATTAACAAGCCTGTGTGTGAATGCAGGTCCTATTCTGTCAAACGTCCTAACCCCCCACCCCCACCCCCACTGTCTGACCTGAACTCTGCTGAATTCAGTCCTACGCGTTGTTCTGCTCTGATCTCAATCACCAGTGCCTTCAGGTGCTTCAATTCTCTGTTGTCCAGCTAAGGACATGACAATCCATCCATCAATTTATTTTAGATAATAAATTGTCTTTTCGACATTATGATCACTGTTATTTTGACTAATTAGTGCCGTTGTTTTGATACGTGATGTTGATACACATCAAACATTTCACTCATATTTTTTTTTACTGTAAGCTTATTTATTATGTCTGAAATGTTATGCACCGTGGTAATGTATGCAGGAGTTCAGACACAGCAGTTGTGCGCGCGTCCTGCAGAGCTGTCTGGAGAAGCTGTGCGTAAAACAACCAGGGCACAGCTGAAGGTGGATGAAGACGCTCCCCGCGGGACATGCAGGGAGGGGCATGCTCCTGAAGGGTGGGAGCATGGTGCGGCTGGAACATCCACTCCACAGACTGGGCAACGTCTCCTCTTGTTGTATTTTTAATAAATAATCCAAATTAAAATGTGCAATGACTTTGGACTTTTAGGGGCGGAGATTTGAGTTGCTGGATCCGAGTGGTCAAAATGAGAGTTCCCGGACCTACCAGTAGTTCTGGCAGGATCCAGCTCAAATCAACCACTGCACAACCACACACGCTCTGTAGATTGACAAACTTTGAACAGACTGGAAATGGCCTCATAACCCTTCAAGACTGACTGGCAGCAACAGTTGCTTTTCTAAAATAATTATTGCCTGACACCAAAAGGAGAATGCAAACTATAACTCAGTCAGTTTGACAGATATCGTGCTTTGTGGTAGTAGCTGCAAATCATTCACAACACATGTTTTAAGCATGATCTTTTACAATACTTTGATCTTCTACAATACTGTAAGTGATTGTGCCTTTTCATTAATCATAAGATTTCACAAAATAACCTATATCCCTGCCATTAGTTAATTTTTGTTTAACACTATGACAGGAAAGGTGCAAGGTGGCTTACATGTCATCAAGAAACAGAAACACCTTTAAATGTTGATGTCGTTCTTCATTAACGTTGTGTATTAACACATGTTAATAAGCAGCCAAAACTTACATTTTATTAAATTTTTTACAAGTGCTTACTTGTGGAAATAGCATTGGGCCTCATGCACGAAAATGTTCGTATTCTTACCCTAAATTCCTCCTACTTTTGTTCGTACGGAGTGTTCGTACGAACATGCCACGTCAGATCCAACAAAGACTTCTATCCACAGGAAACGTGTGTATATGAGCTGTGTAAATAATGATGAATCCCACCTGTTCTATTCACCTGCTCGTGCACGCGGGAGGTCATTTACATAATTTCCACCCCTCAAAACACCATATAAGGCCACGCTTCCTGCCTTCTGACAGCAGGAAGTGTCCATTCATTCAAACACATGAAGTAAAATGAGGAACTCCACGCGTTCGGAGATCTGCTCTCAGTCGCGCTGTGGCTACCCCCCCCCCTGCAGGTGTCGGATGGTCAAATATCTTTAATGTTAGTGTAAAGTTTGTAAACAACTGTGTAGTTTCACTTATTCAGAAGAGCTGTGGCGCACCGCTGCCCCCCCCCCCGCAAGTGTCGGATGGTCAAATATCTCTAATTTCAGTGTACTGTGTTACATTATAGTTTCACTTATTCAGAAGAGCTGTAGCGCACCGCTACCCCCCACCCCCCGCAAGTGTCGGATGTGTTTTTGAACAGAGGCATTTTAAAATGTCTCGAAACTACAGTTAACCTCATATTAATATTGTAGTGCATATGTTGTGTCTCCCGTGGGTCGTACAGTATCAGAAATCAAGAATAAATGGTTTGATCTGTAAATGGCTTCAAACAAACGTCTCGCCACAGCACGACAGGTGGACAGTCTGCGAGATGGAGCAGACTTTTACTGCAAGACGCGCGATGATCCACACTCAGAACACAGATGACAGTGCGCCCGCAGTCAACAGGCAGCTTAAATAAAAAATGACATGAAACGAATGAATAAGCTGGTTTCGCTTTTTCTCTGCGGTGCTGTGTGTGTGTGTGCGTGTGTGTGTGTCTGCTCGACAGTCGCGCGGCGTGGGGGGGGGCATGCCGACACTGGCGCGGGGGGACCCCGTGCCCACTGTTGGCACGGGGTGGGGGGGCGTGTGCCACACCACGCGCGGGGGCGCACGGTGGTCGAGTGGGGCGCGGGGGGGGGGGTTTGAAGCCGCTTTCTTTTAATTTAACAAATTTGTGTCGTTGCATTTAATTCTTTTTAAACTCAGAATATTTTCTAAATAACGAAATATAAGTGATTAGTGATGGAAATCCATCTGGATAACGGCGGACCGACTGCTCGTAAAATATACGACAGGTCCAGACCACACGTACATTTTGTTCGTATCTGAAAAAAATCTTAGGATACGAAAACATTGTTGGATGCCACAAATGATCCTTAATCGCTCGTACGCACAGGATAAGCACATATCTGTGCGTACGAACGGGTTGTGCATGAGGCCCATTGTGTGTTGCCATTCATCTGAGGTTGTATTTAACTTGTTTTAAAAACCTGATATGGTCCAAAAGTTTTGTTGGCATTTCATAATACTTAAAGCTTCTTCAGCCAAAACAGAAAGTACTTCATATTTGTCAGGACACAGCAGAGATGGCACATGACAATCCAGCAGAAGGAACGTAGACTGAACAGTTCTGATCTACAGTAAAGTTCATGACTCAAGTGGTAAACAGAAAAAAATACACTTTCTTTGTATAAAAACATGTCTGTAGAAGTTCGAGTAAGACACCCAGTTATGTTTGAGATCAACTCCCTGCACTCTTGAAATCTTATCAGACATTTGATGACAGAAAAAGGAAAGCAGAAATCAAAATCACACCTAAATCTGTTTATGTGATCCAACTTACGACGATTTCGTGTTACGAACGGTGCGTAAGAACGGAACTCGTTCACAAGTCGAGGACAACCTGCATTTTAACAGATTGTTAAACATCTGTACACTTTTGTAAATGACGAGGCTCAATGAGACTAACAACCTGTACAAATAAAGGTTGAGTTTAAATTACTATTTTAGAGCGCAGAGTTTAAATTACTATTTTAGAGCGCAACAACAATTAACAAGCCTGTGTGTGAATGCAGGTCCTATTCTGTCAAACGTCCTAACCCCCCACCCCCACCCCCACTGTCTGACCTGAACTCTGCTGAATTCAGTCCTACGCGTTGTTCTGCTCTGATCTCAATCACCAGTGCCTTCAGGTGCTTCAATTCTCTGTTGTCCAGCTAAGGACATGACAATCCATCCATCAATTTATTTTAGATAATAAATTGTCTTTTCGACATTATGATCACTGTTATTTTGACTAATTAGTGCCGTTGTTTTGATACGTGATGTTGATACACATCAAACATTTCACTCATATTTTTTTTTACTGTAAGCTTATTTATTATGTCTGAAATGTTATGCACCGTGGTAATGTATGCAGGAGTTCAGACACAGCAGTTGTGCGCGCGTCCTGCAGAGCTGTCTGGAGAAGCTGTGCGTAAAACAACCAGGGCACAGCTGAAGGTGGATGAAGACGCTCCCCGCGGGACATGCAGGGAGGGGCATGCTCCTGAAGGGTGGGAGCATGGTGCGGCTGGAACATCCACTCCACAGACTGGGCAACGTCTCCTCTTGTTGTATTTTTAATAAATAATCCAAATTAAAATGTGCAATGACTTTGGACTTTTAGGGGCGGAGATTTGAGTTGCTGGATCCGAGTGGTCAAAATGAGAGTTCCCGGACCTACCAGTAGTTCTGGCAGGATCCAGCTCAAATCAACCACTGCACAACCACACACGCTCTGTAGATTGACAAACTTTGAACAGACTGGAAATGGCCTCATAACCCTTCAAGACTGACTGGCAGCAACAGTTGCTTTTCTAAAATAATTATTGCCTGACACCAAAAGGAGAATGCAAACTATAACTCAGTCAGTTTGACAGATATCGTGCTTTGTGGTAGTAGCTGCAAATCATTCACAACACATGTTTTAAGCATGATCTTTTACAATACTTTGATCTTCTACAATACTGTAAGTGATTGTGCCTTTTCATTAATCATAAGATTTCACAAAATAACCTATATCCCTGCCATTAGTTAATTTTTGTTTAACACTATGACAGGAAAGGTGCAAGGTGGCTTACATGTCATCAAGAAACAGAAACACCTTTAAATGTTGATGTCGTTCTTCATTAACGTTGTGTATTAACACATGTTAATAAGCAGCCAAAACTTACATTTTATTAAATTTTTTACAAGTGCTTACTTGTGGAAATAGCATTGTGTGTTGCCATTCATCTGAGGTTGTATTTAACTTGTTTTAAAAACCTGATATGGTCCAAAAGTTTTGTTGGCATTTCATAATACTTAAAGCTTCTTCAGCCAAAACAGAAAGTACTTCATATTTGTCAGGACACAGCAGAGATGGCACATGACAATCCAGCAGAAGGAACGTAGACTGAACAGTTCTGATCTACAGTAAAGTTCATGACTCAAGTGGTAAACAGAAAAAAATACACTTTCTTTGTATAAAAACATGTCTGTAGAAGTTCGAGTAAGACACCCAGTTATGTTTGAGATCAACTCCCTGCACTCTTGAAATCTTATCAGACATTTGATGACAGAAAAAGGAAAGCAGAAATCAAAATCACACCTAAATCTGTTTACAACAGGTCATTGATCCTGCATGGAGCTGCCTTACACACTTTAACCACTATATTATTATACTTTACCAGTTCTACGTGACCAGAGTTATAGAAGTCATGACAGATGGACAACACTGTTGATAAAATATATAAAGTAAATTCGTTGCCTTCTAATAAAAAAGTGTCAATGACTCCCATCCTAACAAATATTTATATTGCCAAGGTAAAAATAAATAAATATAGCTGAAGCTTCAGTTTCAGATAATAAAATACTAATGTAATAATTAAAAAATATATTGGAATTTTCTCAGGGCCAAGTTTTTCTGACAGCTATCAGAAAACTACATACCAAACGTGTTATGCTAAAGCTAGCTGAGCTAACGAGGTAGCTTTTTAACCCAGTCTTCTCTCGTCCGTTTATTATTCTACAGCGATTTTTTTTTTAAACTGAGCGTTTATTCACATTGACGTGAGAATAATCATAGTTC
>JBBPBX010004401.1:61497-76952 GCA_038048925.1 Garcialebias charrua | reverse complement strand
GGGTAGAGATTGCTTTGGGTGGGTGGGACTCTATCTGGCAACACCGGTCACACCGGTGTTTACACGCGTGTCTTTACATTCGGGGCAGCGTCGGCAGCGCTGTTACCCTCCATCAATGTAGAGGCGTCTGCGGCACCCTCCATCAGTAGTTGGGGCGTCTTCTATAGCAACTTCATCCGGCGAAGCCATGCTGTCCGTGACGCTGACTTGCTAGGGGCTCTGCTAGCATTAGCATTAGCATCTCGCGAGACAACGTTACCTCTCAACGAGAGATATCGCGGGAGTTTAATATCGCGAGATCTCGTACAACGAGATCTCGTTACACCCCTAGTCACCGCTGACACGTCGCGTATGTTACGCGCCACGACTGACAACTCGAAATGTGGACCGGTGGTTAGCTCTGATGCAAATGGTTGCCACACGGAAAGACTTAAACAAGATTAACACGGTAAAAACAATTATTTGTTTGCTGAAAATTATAGCAAAGATGTGTCTTAGCTGAACTTTTACTTAATAAATGCACGTAATTGTCAAATCTGTTGGATTTAAATTGTTTCGCTTTGACGTCTTCCAAATCGTCGCGCGTTGCGAAATTAAATTATAAATAAATCAAATTTTAGCTCAAATCTTATACAGCTAACAGTTTGTAAATGTCCATCTAGTGATTACTTTCTGTAAGTTTGATAAAAATCTGTCCTGTAGTTCAGGAGTTATTTAGATAAATAGTACCCGTTTACGGTAAATACAGAGCTATAAGCTAACACTGAGCTAACAGTAGTTCATACCTCCAGAGCAGGAGGCCGGGCAGCGACAGAGTCAGTCCGTTCAGAGGAGGCTGCCGTCGGACACATGAGCTGGAAACGGTCGGTGGACTCTCTGGAAGTGTCAGAGCTCCAGATCAGGAGGCCGGGCTGCGACGGAGTCAGTCCGACCAGAGGAGGCTGCCGTCGGACACATGAGGTGGGAACGGTCGATGTACCCTAGTGGACAAAAGTAGTACTGCACCATTTTTGCCAAAATGAAAAACGGTCATATCTAAGCCAAAAATTGGTCTAAAAATATGAGGGAAAATCCATAAACATGTCGCACTGCTCAGTAAGTCGCAGGGCATGCAAATTAGGCAAAAAGGTGCGATTTATAGAGCGGAAATACGGTATGTTAAAACCTAAAATCTGTACTGTCACTTTAAGAGCGCTTTGTTATGACGTCAGTACTTGGCGTCCAGCTCTCAGTTGGCTGCACGGCTGCCTGAAAGGAGGTAGAGAGATATCGTTGCTCACATTTATTAAATATATAACATAAACGTAAGCACATGCAGTTGTAAATGTTTAAATGTGTAAACACACAGAGGAGTCTTTTTTCTGACAACAAGAACACTTTTCCCTAGTTTAGAACATTGTTACTATTGGTGATGGTGAAAGTCAGGAATACTTTCAGGAACAAGCAGTTGACATCAGGAAGTCCTTGAAAGAGCTTTATTTGCACAGAGCTACAGAAGCATCTTTTGAGTAGGGGTGCACCGATTTCAATTTTCTGGCCGATCACCGATTTTTAGAAAGTCTGACCTGCCGATTCAGATTTTGGCCGATACCGATTTTCAGGTGTTAAAAGGTCAAAATGCACCTCAAATTTTCCAATCTTACTTTATTTTAAACGAAGTTTAACCATAAAAAAATCAGTTCTTTTTACTCTTTCACTTGTTACATTTTAAAAAACAAAACAAAAAAAGATAATGCAGCATGTGTAACGTTTTCAAGTCAGTGGGTAATAAGAAACAACACTCGCAATGTCCTCACAGACTTATTCCAGTCACTTTTTCATTAGTGGCAGGTTTTTCTTGATGAGCAAAAATATTTCTGCTTTGTCACCAGACAGGCGACTTCTTTTCTCATCTACTACATGTCCAGCCAAGCTAAACAGGCGCTCGCTTTCAATGCTTGTGCATGGGGCAGAGAGATTCGGGCAAGTAGAGCAAGATGAGGGAAACAATTTTCATTGATCCTCCAGTACCGATGGGTCCTGGCCCCTTGCGACAGGAACCTCCGATAGGTAGTTCTGTACCTGCATAGCTGAAGGGCTGGCCAGCTGTTGCTCCATTTCAATGTTCTCCTTTAAGATTTCATCTTGAACTGCAAACAGTAGACTACACCTTTTTGCTGCAGATTCATCGATGTCAGGAGGATGTCAGGAGGTCCCACTTCAGAGAATGTTCCTGCAGCAGGTGTGCATCTGGTCCCCCCTCTGCTGAGAAGTAGTGATTCTTGTACCTTGTTTTGCATGAACAAAGAAATAAATAAAAATAAATGTCACATTTCTGTCATCTGTGAATGTTTCCCATACAAGACGAAATTCGTCTCTGCATTTAACCCAACCACCACCAGGTGGTGCAGTGAGCAGCCATAGAAAGCGCCCGGGGAGCTGGGGAAATAGGTGTGTGCACTCATAGACACCCCAAGAGATGGGTCAATCATTGTGTTTTGTATACATTAAAAGTTTTTTAATTGCATGTAAATAAAGAAATGCATATGAATGCATTTCTTTATTTACATGCAATTAAAAAAACATTTAAATTAAATTTAAAATAAACATTTCTTGATTATTGAAATTTTCAATCAAGAAATGTTTATTTTAAATTTAATTTAAATGTTTGTTGAAATATAGTAGTAGGCTAAAAGTAATTGTGATTAAAATAGAATACAGTATTCACAGTTACTTGCCTTGGATCCAGAATAGTGGCCAAGCTGTACAGGGGCTCATCATGCTCAAAGTTGATGAATCTTCTCACAACAGCCTCCAGCAACGTAGCTTTGGCTTTACCCACACCACGGTCTGTGCTTGAGTACTTGATGACGTTCGAATTGTTCGTCAATCCACTGTGCAGTAAAACTTAACATAGATATTAAACTTACATCAGAAGTCCAGATGTCTGTTGTAAAGCTGAGTGTATTTGGATTAGCTTTTAGCAGGCTGCGGGTGTCTCTCAAAGCTTGGCTGAACTCCGGTAACGAAACATCAGAAAAATATATCCGCCTCGGCATATTATTATCGTGGGTTCACGTGCTGCATCAAGCTTCTAAAACTTTTGTCCTCAACGATTGAAAAGGGCTGGTCGTTTAATGCCATGAACTCCATCACTTTCCTCGTGGTAGCTTTACTCTTTTCATTGTTCATAAAAGTTAACAGCGACACACCGACTGGCTCTTTGATAGCGCTAGCTTTAGCATTAGCTTAGCTTGGTTGCTCGCTTCAAACGTTGCACACTTGGCTGCGTGGTGATTTCTTATTATGGCGAACAAGGCTTGTTGTATTAAAGGTTTTAGTTGTGGCTCCACTATGACTTACTTCAGCTTTACACAAATTGCGATCTTTTGCTCATTTTAAAATAGTAGAACTTCCAAACAGACAACACGGCTGCTCCGAGTGACCTGTGTTGACTGTTTAACGCGCATGTGCAGACGTGACCTGGTGCGCGGGTCTGAGTCAGCCCCCCCACCTCCTCTCACAGCAGAGAAAAAGGGACAGCAGCTGATTTTCAGAGGCATGTGCGATCGGTGGATAAAATCGGCTTCTCATTTAACGATCGGCCGATCGCCGATTCCCCCAAATTAAGGAAATCGGGGCCGATCGATCGGCCGGACGATTTATCGGTGCATCCCTACTTTTTTAATCACTTAAGCCTGGTTTATACTTCTTGTCTCACGTCTTTTACCCCCCGTTGAGTGAAAAAAAGTTGCGCAACTTCCGTCTGCACTCCCGCTGCGATCCCCCGGTGACAGCCGTCTTGTACATGGCCCCCAAGCAGAACTCCGAGACGCGGACGATGCGGCGCGCAGCATGTGATTGGTTCAAAGTTTGTGGGCGTTTTTTGTTTGGATGTCCATATATGGTGTATGACACCACTACACGCTACCCGCTACTCTTTTAGAAGCCGGTTTTTGTTTTTGCTTTGACAGACATGGATAGTTTTGAAGAGAAACTCGCCGAGGCGGTCCGGAGCGGGGATCCTGGTGGGACCAATCCAGTTCCTCTGTCTTTGCAGTGGCTGGACACATACATTAAACACCGGGGGACGACTACAAACATTACAACAGCAGACATAAGAAAAATGGACTTTCAAATGGCAACAAGCCTCGGTGGCTCAGTGGTAAGGCGTAGGGTTTCCGCTCCAAAGCTTTTCTCGACTCTGGTTCGAATCTCACCTGGTTGAACTTATTTTACGTTTGTCTTTCATTGGGGGAAAAAAAAGGAGTTAATATGCCTGTGGTTAACACAAAATCTTTTTTTTTTAATCCAATAAAAGACAAACGTAAAATAACTTCAACCAGGTGAGATTCAAACCCGAGTCGAGAAAAGCTTTGGAGCAGAAATCCTACGCCTTACCACTGAGCCACCGAGGCTTGTTGCTATTTTAAGGTAAACGTTTCCTTTAAACAATCCACCCCTCATAAAATCCTGGTTACGCCCGTGATAACGGACTCACAAATCGAGGTAATGGAGCCTATCATTATATTAAATCCGTTTGTCCTGATAAAACATGCAGTGGGAGTGTGCGTGACGTATGCAGTGGGAGGGAAGAGGGAGGGATTATCCCCACGTCTTAAAGAAGTATAAACACTCGATGCGGTCTGTGACACACACGCAATTACGTCAGCGCTGGGTTCACTCAACGGGGGTAAAAAAAACGTGCGACAAGAAGTACAGTATAGCACTTTGAGATTTTTATTAATGAAAAGTGCGGTATAAATTGAATTTATTATTAGAGTATTATAAACCAGGCTTAAGGCTAAAAATCTGCACAATATTGAAGAACCCTTCTGAAACCTGCCTGAGTTGATGTGTGGAGCTCATGCAGTGGATAAAATGAAAACTGTCCTGCTCTCCAACACTGTCAGAGTTTCTTTATTGTCATTTATATTATTATTTATTGTCATTTCTTTGTCATATTGTCAAGGACAGAATAGATAAAATAGCTGAAAATTTTGCAAAAATCAGCTGCATGACAGGATCAGGAACATATCTTGACAAAACTACCGGTACATTTTTTTAAAGACTGTGTTTTTAAAATTACTCTGTGGTTAGTTTTTAAAGAAAATGTATGCGAGTAATTCTCAAAACATTGTTCTGGTTTCTGTTGTACATCCAGTTCATACCTTTTTCAAATAAAAGTTTGTAACTATTTTTTTTACACTACTATTACTTATAATATTATAATATTTACTTTATTCTTTTAATAATTTGATGAAGAGCGATGAAGAGATTAATCTGATTGAGATTTTTGGGAGAGGGGAGTAGCGAGGGATTGGGGGGTCCCAGATTGGCTAGTAAGTAAGAAAGGGGGTCTTTGAGGAAAAGGGGTTGGGAACCACCACTGCCGTAGAAGACCTTGTCTGTGACGTTGCAGATGTCTTACTTGTTGGCACTCGATGTACAAGATGTGAATGACTCTCAGCTACTACCTAACTTTAGGTCGGTGTGTAAAACTGACAGAGCTGTGGCGGCCATCTTGAATGTTGTTAGTACCGTATTTTCCGGCCTATAAGTCACAGTTTTTTTAAACTAATTTTCATGTCCTGCGACTTATGGGGTGACGCGACATATTTATGGATTTTTCCCATATTTTTAGACTAATTTTTGGCTGAGATATGACAGTTTCCATTCATTCTGTTGGAAAAAAATGGAGCAGTACCACTTTCGGCCGCTAGGGTCCTCCGACCGTTCCCAGCTCATGTGTCCGAAAAAAGCCTCCTCTGCTCGGACTCACTCTGTCGCAGCCCGGCCTCCTGAACTCTGGAGGTAGGTCTGAACTACCGTAGTTTGTTAGTAAAATAGCTCAAGAACCACACAACAGATTTTGATGAAACTTACAGAAAGTAATCACTGGATGGATATTTACAACCTGTTAGCTGTAGGAGATGTTTGAGCGAAAATTCGATTTATTTATCATTTATTTTCGCAGCGTGCGCAACCGTTTGGAAGACATCAAAGCGAAACAATTTAAATCCAGCTGATTTGACATTACGTGAATTTATTAAGGAAAGGTTAAGCTCAGAAACACTTTTACTATAATGTCAGCCAACAAATATATATTTTTAAGTGTTTTTCATGCTAAATTTTAAAGAAAATGCAGCGGCCCACCTTGCTAACAGACCCAGAAACGTTAACATGATCGCCCGCCTCTCTGCGGCAGGTTAAATATATTTTAAATGTTGGGACGTTTTTAATGAGATCTCCGCAGCTTCACTGATTAAATAAATCCTGATGTGTTTGTTTATTTTTGTTTAATTTGGCAGAACTTTTTTTTTTTTCTTCTGCGTGTTGATCCTAAATCTGAGCCCAGTTCTGGATGTTTGCAGCGTCTGAACGGAACTTCATTCAACCTTTATTTAGGCAGGTTTATCCCATTGAGCCTCGAGGACTCATGTACAAGAGAGACCTGTCTACAAACTAAAGAATGATGACAACAACAACAGTAGATTTTCCTTGGACTATCAACAATGACAATCATAAGAGAGAAATACAGATTTTTTTTAAAACAAGTTAAAACAAAGATGTCAAAGAAGCAAAACAGACAGATTATAAGGCAAATGTAGAAAATCAAAAACAGGAACATGTCTGCATTGGTTTTTGTCAGGATTCCAACAGATTCTTAAAGCCATTTAGAGAGGTCAAGGTCGAGAGCTTCAACACGGCGACCCGCTTAACAACTTCTTCTTATGGGGTTTTTAATGTCAGCCAACGTAGAAACGTTCATGTATGAACCTCCAAAGTTACAAAATGTTATTTATTTAAATTAATTATTCATTTCAGATTTTAAAAAAAACAAACAAGAAAACTATTTACAAAACCATGAAAAACAAAACAATACATGAAATGAAAGGAAGCAGAAGAAGAAAAATATCTTATTATATCTGCCCCTTCTTTAAACAAAATTAATTCAAACAATTAATTCAAACAACAATCACATAAAATAATACAACATGAGAAATAACTCATCTCACTATACCAGTTATTGACCGGTAAACAACAACAACAGGTCGAGGCTGAGCAGGGTTTTGTTTATTTTTCATTCATTCAACCCTTATTTAAACAGATAGGTCACATTTAACAAAAACCTCGCATCACAACACTTCCACAGGGAAACCGGGTCACAGAGCAGCGCCGCCTGTGGGGGTGTGAGCGCCGGTGGTGACATCACAGCAGCGACAGCGAATAACGTCCAGCAATACATAGTTCCCAGACACGCCCCCATACCGGCTTCCGCACCACATCTGAAGGCAGAGAAGGCAAAATGGCGAACTAGCAGAGCAAATTATACGGACAAAAACACGAGCTACCACAGCTTCACCAAGGAACAAGAGCAAACTGGCAGTGGTCGAGTTAAATGAGTTTGAGAAAGAAATCATGGCAGACGAATCAGACAACTTGTCACAAAGTAGTTACTCCGATATCATTAATTATTTAATTACTACAAAGAGCGCACACCGGCTTCACAGCGCAGAGCTTCACAGCTTTAAATCCAAAAAAGATGTGTAAACTGTCTCAATCAGATCTAACCAGCTAAAAAAAGGTTTAACTAAAATAACACACAGCCAACACAAACAGTCCAGGCTGAACACGGACCAGAACCAGCACTTGAGTGTTACCGTGTTGGAAGTTAGCATGTTGTTAGCACTGGAGCGGAGAGTCCCTCCAGCTCAGGTCGGACGGCGTGGATCCGTCGCGGCCGCGGGGGCACGTCCCATGGGACCGACGCGTCGCCCGCACGACTTGGCTCCCGTCCTCCTTCTCCAACTGGGACGGTCTCCCCGCCGGTCCCGGTGGACCGTGAGGAGGCCGTTGTCCGTTAGCGAGATGCTAAGCTAGCCACAGCATGCTGTCGCTAAATAAAAAATAAATAAAAAACACAGCTCTAACACACAGACAGTTGTACTCTAACATTGTTTCACAAAATGATTTATGTAGAATATTTTGTTTACCGGCCAAAAGCACGATGTCTTCTGAGCAGATCCAAGCAGAGATGGGGCGGTTGTGTTTCTCCGATGAAATAAATCCTTCACGTTTACTTTTTTTTTGATTAAGTGAAACCTGCGCGTTGCCCAAACGTCTACCCGACTGGAACACCCACTGACACAACACGAAGTAACCATTGCAATTAATTAGAAATTAACAAAAAAAACAACGTGAAAAATGGACATCCATTACAACGCGCTCCAACTGCTGCTTTGCCTACCTGTGGGAGGGTCAAACAGGACAACCCACAGATGTGACGTCACATGGGAACTATGTATAGGTGGAGAGGGGCGGGGCTTAATTCTGACAAACTGAGTGAAAAACTGAGGCTGATGCACTAAAGTCAAACACTTCGACCTCAGGGGGTTCTGGTTCTGATGGAACTGAAACCTTCAGATGAAAATTAAAAAACTGAGTTGTTTTAATTTCAGGGGTTAAACCAGACCCCGGACTCTGTTTTCTCTGAAGTGTCTGGCTCAGACTAGATCATGAGATCTCAGGTCCTCCCTGGTGGATCTACATTGGCCTCGGACCAGATCGAGCCGTCCCGGGACTCGGCGGCTGTCTCCGTGTTCTTGGCCCAGCAGAGTTTTGTGCTTGTACCAAAAACTGAACCAGAGCAGGTTTAAAGTTCTGACCCGACCCGTCTTCTGTCCCGCAGACCAGCTGAAGTCCGTCATGGAGCGCGTCCTGGACTTCGCGCTGCGTGAGCTGACCAAGATTGTGGAGGCGTCGTTCGACGACCTCCTGCTGGAAATCACCAAGATGGAGAAGGAGCAGGCGGGGCTGGAAAAGCATCTGGGGAGGAGCTTCGAGCGCCCGGGGGGAGGAGACAAGGGGAGGGGAGGGGCAGGCGGGAGGAGGAGGGGCTCTGAAAATGACTCTGTGTCTCCGAGTGGTTCCTCTGAGGACACCCGCGAGGAGCCGGCAGAGGAGTCCAAAGAGCCGGCGCCACCAGAAGGTGAGTTGTTCCGGTTCCGGTTCTGGTTCTGGTCTGTAAAGCCTAAGCAGACCTGAACATGAATGTTTTTATAAAATGCATCTTATTCCTCACTCTTGTCCCCCTGTCGTCCTCTCTGTCCTCTTTCATCCTTTCTGTCCTTCTCTGTCGTCCCCCTCAGAACCGGAGCGTCCCCCTGTCCTCTCCGTCTCTCCGTCCTGGGTTCCGATTCTGGACAAAGTTTTTGGTCAGAAGTGGTGCAGTGACGTCTGGCAGGTCCAAGAAGGTGTCAGTGTCAGTGGGCGGGGCCTAGGTGAAGGAGGGGGGCACCATGTTGACCTAGTCTCCGCCCCATCTGTGATTCTCCAGCCCTCCCCCTCCTCCCCCCAGCAGGACCCCCGTTGGACTCCCCTGGAGGACATGGAGGTGTTTTCTCCCGACGATGAGGATCCTGCAGACGCTGCCGCCCCTCCTCCACCCGGACCCTCACCTGGACCTCCACCCGGACCCTCACCTGGACCCCCCCTCAGCCCATCAGGTGAGGGATCAAATGCACCTGAATGTTTCTGACTGAACTTTAAACTGCTGAGAAACAAAAAGTTTTAAAATAATTCAATGAACCGATCAGAAGCCGACCTGCGGCTGATCCAGCAGAACCTCACCTGCACAGACAGGTGAGACCAGAGCCACGGCTGGCTCAGAACAATGTGGAGAAAATGAACACATTAAAGTTCTGTTCAAAAAACGTTCAATACAAAAACAACTGGACTTTATTTGTAACAGCGGAGCTTTCTCAATTCAAAAAGCAGAGTTGAGAAAGCTCCTTGGATGAAGAGCGAAACGTCTTGTGTTACAAATAAAGTCCAGTTGTTTTTGTATGGAACGTTTTTTGAATTTATTATGACTGAGAATCTAAACCAGCAAATAAAAGTTCTGTACAACCACACCCAAAAATAAGTATTTAATTTTTTTAACAATAAATGTAATGAGTTCAACACTAACTTATTATTATTGTTGTTATTGTTAATTTTTGTATTATTATAAATACAAAAAATATATTGCAATGAATAAAATTATTATAATAATAATAATAATAATCATTTTATTTAAAAGCGCCTTTCATGACACCCAAGGACACTTAACAAACCAACACAGTGAATACAGAGCAAACATTATCAGCGACAAATTGAAATATAAAATACATAAAGGATATAAAATGGAAGATAAAAATACATTTAGTAAAGTTAATGATAAGCTAGTCTAAAGAGATGGGTTTTCAGGGCAGTCTTGAACAGAGAAAGGGAGGTGGTGTTTCGAAGGTCGGGCGGTAGAGCGTTCCAGAGGTGAGGGGCAGAGCAGGTGAAGGCCCTGCTCCCCATGGTGGAGAGGCGGGCAGAGGGTACATGGAGTTGTAGTGAAGAGGAGGATCTGAGAGAGCGTGATGGGATGGAGATTTGTAGGAGGTCAGATAGATAAGGAGGGGCAAGGTTGTGGATAGCTTTGAACGTGAGAAGTAGAATTTTGAAGATGATGCGTGATTTAACCGGGAGCCAGTGGAGCTGCTGCAGGACAGGAGTGATGTGGTTATAGTAGGAGGTTTGAGTGATGACACGGGCAGCTGAGTTCTGGACCATCTGTAACTTGTGGAGAGATTTGTTGGGGAGGCCGTAGAGAAGGGAGTTGCAGTAGTCAATACGGGAAGTCACAAGACTGTGCACCAGGATGGCTGTGGAGCGGGGCGTGAGAGAAGGACGGAGACGGTTAATATTACGGAGGTGGAAATAGGCAGACCGAGTAATATTGTTGATGTGTGAAGTGAAGGAGAGAGTGGTGTCGAGGATGACACCGAGGCTCTTGACCTGAGGGGAGGGGGATAGCAGATAGATATATTATATATTATATTGTCCATTATTATACCATACCATACATACCACTTTTTTTATAAAGCACTCAAAACAGCAACAAGGCCGACCAAAGATCTGTAGAGCAGAAACAAACAAACAAAAAAACCACAGAATGGAAGAAGATAATGATTAAACAAAAAACTTTATAAAGGATTAATCAGTAATCATCAATTACTGGTAGTAAATGTATATTTTGATTCTTTGTTCACTTTAAATTGTTTATGTCAATCTAATTGTTTAAAACTAATATCTAAAATCAATAAATATGTTTTGAAAGAATTAAAGAAAAGAAAATTAAAGTTTATATGTTTGATTCTGTCGCCCTCTAGTGGCAGATTTTATAACCGATCCAATAATCCAACCTTTGATCTTCTGATTGATCATTAATTAATAGGGATGGGGCCGATCCGGTATAGGTATCGGCCTCCGATACCAGCATAATTTATGTATCGGATTTTTCCGATCCAACCTGCAGAGATTTCCGATCCATCATGCATGTCTGTGTCTAATGAAACATCTCCACACGTTGGCTTCAAACTATGGAATGGATTTCCTGAACGGAGGCGTGTCTCATGAACTCAGAGTAGCAAGCCCTGCCTCACATTCAGGAAATCCATTCCATAGTTTGCAGCCAGCTCCAACATGCAGTAGCACTGTAGCTAACAGCTAAATAAATTTTCATTGTAACGTCCGCTGTGTGGAAGTATTTCACACTAAACGCCGCAAGACGGCAACGTGCAATGTCTGCAGAGCTATAGTGCCACATTAAACCGCGTTAAAGTTAGTTTTACGTTGGACATTTGAGCTAGTATGCTCCTTTCGTTCAGTACGTAGAAGGCGGCCCAACCCCGGCCAGCCATGCCTAATCTGACCCGCCCAGTCTGCCCGTCTCGGACGAGGGGCAGACTGAGCGCGGCTGACCGAAATCAGAGCGCCTGCTTCGGATTGAACAAGAGCAGCGTCCCGCTGAAGCGCCAGAGCTCGAAGTTTATGAGAAGTTGCTAAACTTCATCGTAATAAATGACCAAACGCTATCAGTTGTAGAAAACCAAGGATTTCACAACTTGATACTTGCAGCCAAGATATAGTTTACCCTCCAGGAGATATTTATCAGTACAACAGGAAACAATCATAAAATCATTGAAAATTACAAGAAAATTACAATTAAACAACAAAACTAAAACAGCTACATTAAAGAGCTATGTAAAATACTAAAAACGGGAACATGTCTGTGTTGGTTTATGCCATGAACTTAGCAGATGTTTAAAGGGGACCTCAGATGGGTTTTTTAAATTTTTATGGTATTTCTGTGGGCTATCCAGACCCTATTCCTTCAATTTAATGCACAAAATAATTCTTAGATAATCAATTATACCCTTTTTAATTCTGCCATTTTTAACTTTCGTTTTGAACGACCGGTTTCTGATAGAAGTTCTGAAGTCCACGCCCTTCAAAGATCTGTTTACGCCCTCTGTACAGCCAGTATCTGTAATGTGTTGTTGTTTTAAAATTAGCTCTTTTTTTATTACTCATTTGACTTACTGTTAGTGCTAGCTTAAGATAACTTACCGAAACCCGTCTGAGCGCGCCGCAATTTGCTGCTCCTTTTAGCATGAGACCACCCGAATCCGATGCTAATGTTAGCTTGTTCCTCTTCCGGTGTTCGCCAGCTCCGCTCGTTGCACGCGGCGATTTTGGGAGTTATCGCTGTTCCAGTCAAGACAACACAAAGTTCACCAAGTGTCTCCCGTAAATTAATCCGTAAGGAGAAGGTCCTCGCTGCTGCGAGGCTGCTGCGAGGCTGCAGCGAGGCTGTACAGTTGAAGCTCCGCTCCATCAAGCCAGAAGAGGGTCCCGTCGCAACCGGTCTCTACGCCGGGGGTCTGCTCGTTTAATTTTTGCCGGCGGCGCGTTGGGAGAGATCGCAAATACACTAAAAATTGAACTAAAACATAAAAATAACAATTATACTTTATTTATAAAGCCATTTAAAAAACCACAGCTGCAACAAAGTGCTGTACACATGAAATTAATAACATATAAACAAAAGATGAGATGAAATCATGAAAAACAACAGTCATGTGTTTAATACAGAAGTGGGTTGAGCCTAACCAGGGGTTGCTAGGTGAGGGGCTGGACTCAGGTTGTGGTGGGTTGTCCTCTCGCTTGTGACGTCACAAGCGAGATTGATCTCCAGTTTATTTCAAAAACGAAACCTATATTATCACAGTAAAATAAACCACTGGGTGCATTTTTTTGGCCTAAGGACTAGGGATGCACCGATAAATCGGCCGGCCGATTGATCGGCTCCGATTTCCTTAATTTGGGGAGATCGGTGATCGGCCGATCTTTAAATGAGAAGCCGATTTTATCTATCGATTTTATCTGCCTCAGCAAAGGTTGGAAAATCCTGAAAATTTAGGGTGCATTTTGACCTTTTAACACCTGAAAATCAGTATCGGCCAAAATCGTAATCGGCAGGTCAGACTTTCTAAAAATCGGTAATCGGTGATCGGCCAGAAAATTGAAATCGGTGCACCCCTACTTAGGACTGTTTTTTTATGAAGTAAATACCCAAAGTTGAGTAAAAAAACATTAAAAAGTGAATTTTGAATGTGTGGTCCCCTTTAAAGCCATTTAATTATTATTTATTTTTGATTTAATTCATTTAAAATAATAAAAAAAACATGCTTTGTGTTAGCAGGATTTAATTCCAACTTTACCCAACATTAATAAAACTTACCTCAAGTTGCCTTTTTGGACATGCATGCATATATTTGAACACATTGTACTTGAGAGGAGATCATTACAGTCTCATGTAAAATCAATAATGATGATGACGATGATATTGGAAAGGTTTCTGTATCGGCCAATATCCAGATTTAGGGATCGGATTAAAAAAAAAGTGGATCGGTGCATCCCTGTTAATGAATTCAGTCTCGTCAGTGTTTCTGGTCAAACGTCGGCCTGATCTGGTTGCTGGTTCTGGATCACCTGACCGTGACCTCTGACCCCCTCAGGCCGCCGCTCCTCTGCCTCGATGCTTCATCGCCTCCTCACGCTGCCGTCTCAGCTGCTGGACGAAGACGAGGACGAAGCCGCTGCCGCCGCCGCCGCCCAGGAGACGCTGGCCACGCTGGCCGAGCTGGCGACCAACGGCAGCAGCGACCAGCGGGACGAGCTGGACCCGCCGGGCCTGAGCAGGAGAGAGGAGGAGGAAGAGGAGGAGGAGGAAGAGGAGGAGGAGTGGGACAAAGGGAGGAAGGTGAGCTTTTAAAGCGCGTCTGGAATGGTCTGAGCAGGTTCTGGTTCTGACGCTCTGGGCTCTTGTGTTTGGCAGAAGAAGCGGCGGCGGGTCTGGTCCGAGTGCGAGGAGTGCGGGCGGCGGTTCAGCCGGATGTCCCTCCTGAAGGCCCATCGGCAGACGCACGCCGCCGGAGACTCCGGCGCCGCGGACGCCTCGTCGCCCTCGTCTCCGCCCTCCGGCGCCACCGTGCCGCTGAGCTGCTCCAAGTGCGGCAAGAGGTTCTCCTCCAGCACGCGCCTCCACAGCCACATCTGGACCCAGCACCCCGAGAACCGGTCCTGATCCACATCTGGACCCAGCACCCCGAGAACCGGTCCTGATCCACATCTGGACCCAGCACCCCGAGAACCGGTCCTGATCCACATCTGGACCCAGCACCCCGAGAACCGGTCCTGATCCACATCTGGACCCAGCACCCCGAGAACCGGTCCTGATCCACATCTGGACCCAGCACCCCGAGAACCGGTCCTGATCCACAGCCACATCTGGACCCAGCACCCCGAGAACCGGTCCTGATCCACACCATCTGGACCCAGCACCCCGAGAACCGGTCCTGATCCACATCTGGACCCAGCACCCCGAGAACCGGTCCTGATCCACAGCCACATCTGGACCCAGCACCCCGAGAACCGGTCCTGATCCACAGCCACATCTGGACCCAGCACCCCGAGAACCGGTCCTGATCCACAACCAACCGCCAATGAGGAACCGCAGACAGCACGCTGAGGCTTTTACTCTGAAAGGCTACAGGAAGTATCATTTTATGCAACAGAAGAAGTGACAGACCTCGCTTCATGAGCCTGTCACCACATCAGAACCAGATCAGAGTTCTGGTTCTGATGTAGAAACTGGATCCGCACAAACAATCAAAACAAAAAAGCAAAAAGTTCAGCCAAAGTTTTTTTTTTTTAAACAGATCGAAGACTTTTTATGAATTTAAACTGATTCCAGGGTTTTAGCATAAACCAGACTGGACCCAATCAGAGGACCAGAACTTGAGGTCCGGATCTGAGGAGACGGGTTACCGAGCTGCTGGTACCGATCCGGTTCTCAGTCGATCGAACTTCTCCACAGAATGGAAACATTTGGATGATTTCAGACGGGAACACGAGAAAACCTCAAACCTGAAGTCTGGTTTCTGAGTGGAACCAGAACCATGAGCTTCTGAGTGGAACCAGAACCCTGAAGGTTTCTGGGCTGCAGTTTATTTGAGTTATTAAAAAAAATATATATATATATATATAGGTATATATATATATATAGGTATATATATATACAGTATATATACAGTATA
>JBBPBX010004401.1:26349-61434 GCA_038048925.1 Garcialebias charrua | reverse complement strand
TATATATATATATATATATATATACATATAAATGAAGAATTTCTTCTTTAAGCCGTGATTTTAGTTTGAAAAACTTTCCTTCAGTCTAAAAGTCTGTTGTTCTTTCAACGCCACGTCGGACGGACTTTACAGACGAGACTGGACCAGAACCTGACCCGGGAACCGGCTGGACCGCTAAGCTCCTGATGAAGAGGAGTTCTTCCTCTTCGACTCGGACAGGAAACGAGTTCTGAAGCCCGTCAGTGGTTCCCACCACCCGATGGTTCTGGTTCTGTTGTACAGCGTCACACAGGAAGTGACCCGTTTGTTTTTTAAAGTGCCCTTTTTGTTTTGGTTCGTCATCAGACATTTTCTGATGTTCCTCCTCGGAACCGAAGAACCCGTAAGAACTCGTCGTTCACCAGTGGCGTCGCTCGTCTGAATGTGAATTTCTGCTCGTTTATATATTTTTTTTATTTCTCCGCTTCTTTTCTGTCGTTTCTGTTCAAACACTTCGAGTTTTCACCACGAAGCTCAGAACGTACATTAAAAAGTTTCAGACGAGTCGGAGCGGACGTCGCAGCACGAGTCGTTTCGGTTTTCAAACGGAATGACGTGGAGACACGAAGGAGGGAAACTGTTGGCAGAAATGGACTTCCATACATCAAAGAACATTATGATTATTTTAAAGATCAACAAAATCTAAATCAAAAATTATTTTATTTCTGCAGATGACACCGAAACAAAACTATGAACGCAGGAATGCGACAGTTTCAGACGTTTCCTTTGAATGACACGGGGATGGAGCAGGGGGCGTACGGACGACCGGTGATTCTGGTGCTGATCCGAGTCCGGATTCCTCACAAGGAACGTCGATCTGAACTTTAAAGAGAATTTTAACTTTTCCAAATCGGAATATGAAAAACTGACATCGGTTGATTCTGAAAACTAATTACCCATAATTCAGTCTGGTTTCTTCAAACTCATAAATGTTGGGTTTTGATTAGTTTTAATATTTTGTAGTTTTAATCTGCTGTGACAACATACGGAAGCCTCTTACTGCCAACGTTTTTCTTTGAATAATCCTTTGAACTTAATTATTTTTAATTAAAGTCAATAATTTTTAGACTTCAGTCATTAAAGTGTTCCTAAATTAATTGGTCAACAGCCTAAACGAGCTCCTGCTGCGAACGTCACGCCGCCGTCCTAAACGATTCATTTAAATTTCAGGGAACAAATAGTTTTAGCTCGTTTATAAAAGACTCCAAACATGGCCGACTCTCCTCGTTGAATCATTACTTCTTTTTTTTTCTTTCTGCTGTAAGTTTCTTGTTTTGTAGAGTTTAGAACAAGAGTTGCTGTTTCTTTAGTTTTCTGCTTCAGAAATGTTTCTTGCTTTGGTCTCGAGTCAGTTTGAACAGATTTGGATCTCAGGCTGAAGTTTGAAGAGGGATCAGGTTTCACGTGTCTGCTTCGCCGACGTCTGACCGAACGACAGCTTTTCTGCAAACGGCTGAGTTTCTTCGGTTTATCCGATGGGTTGCACTTTTTTTTAAATGATTTTTTTTAACCTTCGACGCGTGTTCACATACCTCACCTGTAAAGTGTTCGAGTCCACACAGACCTGATTACCTCAGATGTACAGAGCTGATGATATTTAACTACATAATCGTGTTTTTTATTTTTCTAAATGTTCTGTTGGGTGTTTCAGCTTCTTCAAACGGAGCCTGAAGTCGTCGAGTAAAAACCACGAGAATGCAGAAAACTCTCAGGTTGATTTAAAGTAAACTTGATTTGGTTGGTCAAGAGTCTAAATGAAGAAAACGCGATTCTTTTGTTAAAAAGCATTTTAAACTAATTTTAACGCCCTGTATAGCAGCCCATTTGTGACAAAAGTACAGAAGCCTGTTTTTCATTCAACCTTTATTTCTACAGGTTACCGGTAGTCTCGTTGAGCCTGGAGGACTCATTTACAAGAGAGACCTGATTTAAACAAAGAACAGACGAGGTACAGACAACAATAGACGGTCATACAAAACAAATATAATTAGATAAAAAATATATTAAAAAACAGCTATTTTATAAAACGGTATAAAATACTAAAAACAAGAACATGTATGCGTTGGTTTCTGCATGAACGTAGCAGATGTTTGAAGCCACTTAGGTCAAGGTCGAGAGCTTCAGATTTTTTTTCAAGGTATTCCAGGAAACTGGAGCAAAGTACGAGTCCACACTGAGGGGACAAAAGTACAGAAGCCCATTTGTGACAAAAGGTTAGAAATAAAAAACACCTAACGTCATAAAAATATATATACAGGTAGTCCCCGACTTAAGAGCACATCGACTTACGAGGTGTGTTAGCTAACCGTTTGTAAACAAGTTTCTGTGCATGTTTATGAACTAGTATGCACGTTTGTGTTGAAAAACGAGTGTTCGTAGTAGCACTAGCATACATTTTCCGACTTACGACAGAAAACCCGGACTTATGAGCGACACTCGTGTTTCGGGTTCCGACATACGAGATTTCGTGTTACGAGCACCTCGTACGAACAGAACTCGCTCGTAAGTCGGGGACTACCTGTATTTTTATTTTTTGTCATTCCTTTATGAAATATGTTTTTATTCAAATTGTTTCACACTTTCCATTTTTTATTATTTAACTGAATTGAGTTAAATTCCACTTTCTGCCTGATTGTTTTTTTTAACGTAAGAAACTAGCAACGAAATTCTCTTGAGATCCTCGCGCAGTTCAAAAACGTGGCACACATTGGGCAGCACGGTGGCACAACTGGTAGAGCTGCTGCCTCTCAGCGAGAAGGTTGCCGGTTCAAATCCCGGTCCGGGGCCTTTCTGGGTGGAGTTTGCATGTTCTCCCCGTGCATGCGTGGGTTTCCTCCGGGTACTCCGGTTTCCTCCCACAGACCAAAAAACATGCTTGTTAGGCTGATTGGTGACTCTAAATTGACCCTAGGTGTGAGTGTGAGAGTGGATGGTTGTTTGGTGTGAGTGAGACAGGTCCCTCTTGTAAATGAGTCCCCGTGACTCAACGAGGCTAGCCTGTATAAATAAAGGTTGAATGAATGAATGAATGAACATTTTGCCCGAAACAACGCAACATTTTTGTCGTAATCTCGGGAATCGAACCAGTGACCCTTCAGTTCTGTGGTTTTTACTGGACGGCGTCTGGCCACGGCCGACAGGTGAGCTCACCTGTGAGGTTTTCTCCTCCCAGCGGTCGTATGACCTCTGACCAATCACTGAGTTTACAAAGCCATAAACGCCAGAAATGCATCGCGTGAAAAAAGTTTAAATATAAAACAAAACTTTTCTCCCAGCGGTCGTATGACCTCTGACCAATCACTGAGTTTACAAAGCCATAAACGCCAGAAATGCATCGCGTGAAAAAAGTTTAAATATAAAACAAAACTTTTCTGAAGTTGGATTTACCGTATTTTCTGGAATATAGGTCGCACCTGAATATACAGTAGGTGGCACCTACGTCAAAATGTGGACCGTGTTTAACTCTGCTGCAAATGTCTGCCACAGGAGCGCACAGCAAGGCTTTTAAGAAGATTAACACTTAAAAACAATTGTTTGTTTGATAAAAATTGTAGCAAATATGTGTCTGAGCTGAACTTTTCTTTAATAAATGAATAATTTTAGCAGGATAAACACCTAAAAAATATATTTGTTAGCTGACATTATTGTAAGAGTGGGTCTCAGTTTAATTTTTGTTAATAAATGATTACAAATCAGCTTATTTTATAAAAAAGCCATAAATAGGTTGCACCTGAATATAGGTCGCAGGGCATGCAAAAAATTATAAAAAGCCGCAACCTATATTCCGGAAAATACAGTAATTGTTATTACCTGCCACCATGAAAGATGGGCAGTCATGTACAATAACTGTTAGCAAAATATGTTGTGAAAAATTGACAAATATGTTGTGAAAAATTGACAAATTTGAACAAAGCTCAGAAAAGAATAGTCAACCACACAATTAAAGATGGCCGCTGCAGCTACTTCTTTCCTGCTGCTCCGTTTTAAAACTGAGGCTTCCTTTTGACCCCGGGCCAGCAGGAGGGTTGACCTGAACCTACACCAAGCTGTCAGTTTTACAGAAATGGAGCTGAAGTGTGGGCTGGTAGTAGCTGAGAGTCATCCTGGGCTCACAGTCTGAGCGTAACGGACAATAATTTACAAGATTCCATAAAAACAGCTGAAGCCAACGAGCAAACAGGACGTTTTGAACGTTCGCCTCGAAGGCAGCGGGCGATACGCATTCCTTCGTGTGACTTTATTCCTTTTAATTTATCTTTAAAATTATTCAGAAATTAAATCAAAATTTAACTTAAAACATTTTGAGCTGTAGGATCTCTGACAGGAAAGGAAGTGAGGCGGGACTTATTTTCACAGGATTTCAGGTAAAGCACATTAAAGTGCTGCTTTAAAGCACAAAGTGTGTATAAAAAAATAAAATAATATTTATTGTGAGTTTGTCTTTTTATGCTGAAATGAAAACCGTACCTCAGAGATGTCCGAAGTTCAGATTTATTATCCTGTGAAAATAAACAGATTGTCACTTCCGAGTTTCCGTACATCTTAGTAAACATGAATCAGCTGTTTTCCATCAGAAAATAAAATTTGCAACTTTTCCAGTTGGAACGTTTTATTTAAAATAATGACTGATGCATTTCTGTCATGTGATTTTTATGAAGGTCCACTACTGTTACGTTGTGTTCATCAGAACATTTCGGACCCGGAGGGCGTGTACATATTAGAACCTGTGTGGTTTCCTGTCGTGTTTTTACTTTTGGTTCTGAGCATCGATTGTGTCGTTTTTCTTTTAATAAAAACAAGACGATGTTACTGTTAAAGCTGCCGGCTCTGAGCAGTAACCCATTAACTTTCAGCACTTGGAACCCAAACGGACCCAGACCGGTTCTGAAAGAAGAACCAGATCCAGGTCCTCGTGACGTTCGTTGTAAATCTGGGGATGAAAGGGACGTTTCCAAAAGTTGTACTTTTTCTGTTTTGAAATGGTTTTGTTTCTAGAGGACTGTTTTTAATAACGCAGCCAAAATGTGAATAATGTTTAAAGTTTGGAGTCTTTTGTTGTTTTTTTTATACTTTACACGCGTCTGTTTCTACTTCCTGTTCGATGATGACCAGATCTTCATCTCAGTGTTTGGATTTGATGCAATACTTTTATAAAACCGCGCCCTTCTTTTGTAATTCAGCACTCAGATGATTTAAAACAGTCCAGTTTTAATCTGAGCACGGGACAGGAAGTGAGGAAGAGTTCGGTCAGTCCAGCCTTCATCAGGAGACAAAAGACAGATCCATCATGAAAATTCAAAAATGACGTATCTTGCTGATGATTGGCTAATTCACTTCCTGTCCTGTGCCTATGTCGCCATGACGATGAAGACCATTGTGAGGGTGTTTTCTATTTCAATTACCTGTTTTAGTCAGATTGGGTACTTTAGTGTAAAAATTTAAATAAATGTTTAAAGCTACACACAGTGTGGTGAGTTTTATGTCTGTCTGATTTTAATGTTTCATCATGCTGAACTGACTGATTAAGGTTTCAATACGCTGAACTGACTGATTTTAATGTTTCAACACGCTGAACTAACTGATTTTAAGGTTTAAACTTGCAGATCTGACTGATTTTAATGTTTCAACATGAACTGACTGATTTTAATGTTTCAACACGCTGAACTGACTGATTTTGAGGTTTAAAGTTGCAGATCATTTACTGATTTTAATGTTTCAACACGAACTGACTGATTTTAATGTTTCAACACGCTGAACTGACTGATTTTGAAGTTTAAAGTTGCAGATCTGACTGATTTTAATGTTTCAACATGAATTGACTGATTTTAATGTTTCAACACGCTGAACTGACTGATTTTAAGGTTTAAACTTGCAAATCTGACTGATTTTAATGTTTCAACATGAACTGACTGATTTTAATGTTTCAACATGCTGAACTGACTGATTTTAAGGTTTAAAGTTGCAGATCTGACTGATTTTAATGTTTCAACATGAACTGACTGATTTTAATGTTTCAACATGCTGAACTGACTGATTTTAAGGTTTAAAGTTGCAGATCTGACTGATTTTAATGTTTCAACACGCTGAACTGACTGATTTTGAGGTACAAATTTGCAGATTTGACTACCGTATTTTCTGGTGTATAGGTCGCACCGGTGTATAGGTCGCATTGTCCAATTATCACCAATAGATTGGAAAAATCCCTAGATAGCTTGTACCGGTGTATAGGTTGCACCTACGTTTAGCTCTGCTGCAAATGTCTTCCACAGGAGCGCACAGCAAGGCTTTTAAGAAGATTAACACTTAAAAACAATTATTTGTTTGATAAAAATTATAGCAAATATTAGGCATATAACGGTACTAGTGGGTGTACCAAACCGTTTCGGTACGTCACGTTCGGTTCGGTCCACCTACGTACCGTTTCGGTTATTTTTTCACTCATTGAACGTTAATATATGCGCCGCGGAACAAAATTCCCTGGGAGCGTTTCAGCACAGAGTTATTATCGTGAAGCACGCACAGCCGTTAGCTTCTCACTGCGGTCTCCTGTTTGGGAACGTTTCTTGTTAAAAGACGAGCGGCGCGCACATTCAAAGCTGTGTGGACGTTGTTTCATGAAGAGACTGGCTCTGCAGCAGACAGCACGTCTCACGTGAACGCGCTTGAAACTACGTCATCGGAATGTGAACACCGCAGTGAAGAACTAGCAGCTTGCAACACCGCTAACAACAACAGCTGCATTTAAACTACTTTTATCAGGTAAATCATATCAGTCCAGAGCAATAACACAAACTGTGAGTTTTTAAATATCTGAATGTAAGTCTGAATGTTGTTATTATGCGCAGGCTTTAAAGTTATTGATCCTCGCTACGAACACCCATCACTCAAAAAGTTCAGAACTTTATGAAAAAACAAAAACTGATGTCAACAAGCCCTGGAGCAAAGCCCTGCCCTAATGATGAGTGAGAGATTCAACCGTTCAAGAAGAGGTATTGTTCTTTTATTATTATTATCTGTGGAATGTTCTGGAGAGTGATGTTAAAAATGCAAAATCAATGTATACATTTAAGAAAAAGGTCAAAAAGGACTTGCTCAAAAACTATATATGATGTAACTTAGTGTGTTTGTGTATTACAGTTATGTTGTACTTATGATGTAGCTTAGTGTTTGTGTATTACAGTTAGAAAAATTAAGTAGTTATTCATTTTGTGATGTAGTTTGTGTATTACAATTACAGTTGAAAATTAAGTACAGTTATTCATTCTAAATAATCTTTTTTATTCAAAATCATAATCTTATTAACTTTTTTTTATTTTTTTATTGTGTTTTATTTCCAGTCTGGGACAGACATCCACCAGAGATCACCTGCAGCTAAGAAGTGTGTGATGACTGAACTGAACTTTGAACTTTTCCAGCACCTGTCCCACCAAGAAGAGGTTGTGAGTACAGTAATGAGGACAAATACAGCCACACTGATGCTACTGGACAAAAACTTGATTAGTTAGATTGTAAACAGTCTGTTGCTGCTTATTGTTCTGACTGTTATTGTATTTATTATGTGGGGCGGCCGTGGCGTAGTGGTAAGGGCAGTCGTCTCCCGATCGGAAAGTTGGCGGTTCGACTCCCGGGACCCGCACCATGTGTCGTTGTGTCCTTGGGCAAGACACTTAACCCTGAGTTGCTCCCGGTAGGACTGGAAAGCACCTTGCATGGTAGTCTGCCGCCACCGGTTTATGAATGTGTGTAGCATTCAATATATGTGTAGCACTTTGAGATTTTCAGTAATGAAAAGTGCGTTATAAATTGAATTAATTATTATTATTATTAAGATTTTTATTATTGTTAAAATAGTTTTATTGTAGAGTGCTGTTTATTTAAAATATCCAAATGGGTCACTTTTATTTATTACTACAATACTGTACAGTACAAACGTATTTTTGGCATATTTTCAAAATAAACATTTTGTAAGTCTTTATTTTGTCCTTTTTTTTGTACCGAAAATAAACCGAACCGAGCCCTCCTTGTAGTTGAACCGAACCGAAATGTGATTTTAGCGTACCGTTACACCCCTAGCAAATATGTGTCTGAGCTGAACTTTTTCTTAATAAATGAACGTAATCGTGAAATGAGCTGGATTAAAAAATTTGTTTCGCCGAAAGTGATAACAAGCCATATATAGGTCACACCGGTGTATAGGTTGCAGGCCTTGAAAAAAAATCATAAAAAGGTGCGACCTATACACCGGAAAATACAGTAATTTTAATATTTAGTCATGCTGAACTGACTGATTTTAAAGTTTAAACTTGCAGATTTGACTGATTTTAATGTTTGAACACGCTGAACTGACTGATTTTGAGGTATAAACTTGCAGATTTGACTGATTTTAATATTTAGTCATGCTGAACTAACTGATTTTAAAGTTTAAACTTGCAGATCTGACTGATTTTAATGTTTCAACATTCTGAACTGATTGATTTTAATGTTTCACGCTGAACTGACTGACATTTATATTTCAACACGCTGAACTGACTGATTTTAATGTTTCAACAAGCTGAACTAATTTTAAAGTTTAAATTTACTGAAATAACTGATTTTATTGTTTAAACTTGCTGAACTGGCTGATTTAAATGTTTCAAACACATTGAATTGACTGATTTTAATGTTGAAACATGCTGAACAAAACGTTTATTTCCAAAGCTTTTTGTACTTCTGTCTGGTTTGTTCTGACAGAACTGGAGAAACTGGGCCTCCTCGCTCACGCATGCCTTTTTGACCTCTGGGGTCAGAGGTCAGGTCCACCCTGAGGATGCTGTTCTTGAAAAATCAGCTCAGATAAAAGAACTATAAAAACACTGAAACGGCAAACGTTTGACTGTTAAAGTTTAAATTCTTTGATTACTGCAAACATATTTGTTTGTTTTTTATCTTCGTATTAATCTGCAGATAAATTTTAATGTGCTTTAAAACTCTCAAACACTTATTTTGATCATTATCAGCCCCATAACTTTTTTGACTCGTTTTTCCTTTGATGTTCTGCGCTGCTGACGTCGTTAATTGGCTCGTGCCCGCGTTGACCCGCGGCTCTGCGGGGCAGCGCGTGCTGCTCATTCATTCTGTGATTCAAATTAGGCGCGTGGCGACGGAACAATAGAGCAGAGATCAAAGGGGAGATGAGCGCGCGCCTTCACCGTACCCACCTTTTCTTCCGTTGTCATGGTAACCCGGATACCCGCCTGACGGGTACGTGTGTGTGCGCGAGCGGGGGAGCAAGGAGGGAGGAAAGGAAGGTAAGGAAAGGAGGGAGGGAGCCGACGGAGGGGAGGAGGAGGAGAGGCGGCGGGTGTTCTGCCGAGGTGGACGTGGCGGGTCCGGTGGAGTGAGCTACAAGTGACGGGCAGCGGAGCCGAACCGAGCCGGACAGTCAGCCCCATGACCCGGACCCTGCGCAGGTAAGAGCTCGGTCCTCTCCGCTCGGTTTGTTTCCTTTTTAACGGTCCGACCGAGGCTCGGGCCGCCGCTCGAACCTTTCCACTTCATCTGTTGTTGTGTCGGAGTGCCAGCCGCTCCCGTCCGCTGGGTTCGGGTCCGGGTCATTGGGTTTGTGGAATGCAGAAAGCTGCCGGAGCCGCAGAGGAGGAGGAGGCGGCGGGTGACTCTCCCCCCGCGGCCGCTTCACTCTCACTTCCTGCCGGATGCTAACAGCAGCTAGCCCCGCTAGTCTCCCATAAACAAGATGGCCACTGCTAGCTGCGGCTCCATGGCAGCCTGCCCCGTCTTTGTACGGCTGCACAGCCGCCGCAGGAGCGTCTCCCTCCGCAGAAAAACGGCACGTTTCTCTCGGTGAAAAGTAGTGCGCTGCGGGCGGAGGGTAATCCGTTTTCTCCGGAACACAGAGGGTCCGAATCAGAACCGGGCGGTGTGATCTTGGACAGGTAACGAACAGGTGACACTGAGACAGGTAACGGGCACCTGAAAACAAAGCTACACAGAAACATCAGTCTAAATATAATAAGTTGTTCAAGTTTGTAGGATTTTGTTCTGATGTCACTTCAGACTGCTGAGTTGTTTCAGAACAAAGTGGTTCTGAAGTCTCATCAGAACCAGGAGCCCCTCATCTAAAGACCCCTGGACTGAGAGTTCCTGGGTTCTTTGTGCTGCTCGGGTCATCTTCAGATCAGAACCGGGTTCGATGCAGTTTCTTCAGCAGGAGCTCAAGTTACCGAGCAGAACAAAACGAGGAAAGTCTGTCAGGAGCAGAACTACCAGAACAAATTCTAGGTCAACCTATAAAAAAAATGAAGTTATGGAAAGAATCATAAAACTTTTCCTTCATCTTCACACTGGTTTAATGCACTGATTTGATTTTATAATTTGTTCTCTTCTTACATCAAATGTTTGTGTTTGTAAAAACATCCATCTGAGCTAAGCTAACCGCTAAACATCTGTCCGTCTGAGCTAAGCTAACTGCTAAACATCTGTCCATCTGAGCTAAGCTAACTGCTAAACATCTGTCCATCTGAGCTAAGCTAACTGCTAAACATCTGTCCATCTGAGCTAAGCTAACGGCTGAATATCTGTCCATCTGAGCTAACGGCTGAATATCTGTCCATCTGAGCTAACGGTTGAATATCTGTCCATCTGAGCTAACGGTTGAATATCTGTCCATCTGAGCTAACGGCTGAACATCTGTCCATCTGAGCTAACGGCTGAACATCTGTCCATCTGAGCTAACGGCTGAACATCTGTCCATCTGAGCTAACGGCTGAACATCTGTCCATCTGAGCTAACGGCTGAACATCTGTCCATCTGAGCTAACGGCTGAACATCTGTCCATCTGAGCTAACGGCTGAACATCTGTCCATCTGAGCTAACGGCTGAACATCTGTCCATCTGAGCTAACGGCTGAACATCTGTCCATCTGAGCTAACGGCTGAACATCTGTCCATCTGAGCTAACGGCTGAACATCTGTCCATCTGAGCTAACGGCTGAACATCTGTCCATCTGAGCTAACGGCTGAACATCTGTCCATCTGAGCTAACGGCTGAACATCTGTCCATCTGAGCTAACGGCTGAACATCTGTCCATCTGAGCTAACGGCTGAACATCTGTCCATCTGAGCTAACGGCTGAACATCTGTCCATCTGAGCTAACGGCTGAACATCTGTCCATCTGAGCTAACGGCTGAACATCTGTCCATCTGAGCTAACGGCTGAACATCTGTCCATCTGAGCTAACGGCTGAACATCTGTCCATCTGAGCTAACGGCTGAACATCTGTCCATCTGAGCTAACGGCTGAACATCTGTCCATCTGAGCTAACGGCTAAACATCTGTCCATCTGAGCCAAGCTAACGGCTAAACATCTGTCCATCTGAGCCAAGCTAACGGCTAAACATCTGTCCATCTGAGCCAAGCTAACGGCTAAACATCTGTCCATCTGAGCCAAGCTAACGGCTAAACATCTGTCCATCTGAGCCAAGCTAACGGCTAAACATCTGTCCATCTGAGCCAAGCTAACGGCTAAACATCTGTCCATCTGAGCCAAGCTAACGGCTAAACATCTGTCCATCTGAGCCAAGCTAACGGCTAAACATCTGTCCATCTGAGCCAAGCTAACGGCTAAACATCTGTCCATCTGAGCCAAGCTAACGGCTAAACATCTGTCCATCTGAGCCAAGCTAACGGCTAAACATCTGTCCATCTGAGCCAAGCTAACGGCTAAACATCTGTCCATCTGAGCCAAGCTAACGGCTAAACATCTGTCCATCTGAGCCAAGCTAACGGCTAAACATCTGTCCATCTGAGCCAAGCTAACGGCTAAACATCTGTCCATCTGAGCCAAGCTAACGGCTAAACATCTGTCCATGTGAGCTAAGCTAACGGCTAAACATCTGTCCATGTGAGCTAAGCTAATGGCTAAACATCTGTCCATGTGAGCTAAGCTAATGGCTAAATCTGTCCATCTAAGCTAACTGCTAAACATCTGTCCATCTTAGCTAAGCTAACGGCTAAACATCTGTCCATCTGAGCTAAGCTAACCATCTGTCCATCTGAGCTAACTGCTAAACATCTGTCCATCTGAGCTAACTGCTAAACATCTGTCCATCTTAGCTAACTGCTAAACATCTGTCCATCTTAGCTAACTGCTAAACATCTGTCCATCTTAGCTAAGCTAACGGCTAAACATGAGCTAAGCTAACGGATAAACATCTGTCCATCTGAGCTAAGCTAATCACTAAACATCTGTCCATCTGAGCTAAGCTAACTGCTAAGCATGGCCTCAGACAATGGCCCTCATGCACGAACCGTTCGTACGCACAGATTTGTTCTTATACTGTTCGTACGAGTGATTTAGGATCATTTGTGGCATTCAACAATGTTTTCGTATCCTAAGATTTTTTTCAGATACGAACAAAATTTACGAGTGGTCCGGACCTGTCGTATAATTTAGGAGCGTCAGTCTGCTGTCATCCAGACGGGATTTCTCCACTAATAACTACATATTTCGTTATTTAGAAAATATTTTGAGTTTAAAAAAGTCACGCACCACAATTGTTTTTGACAATAGGTTATTCTGTTTGAACTAGAATTATAATTTTAAGTTTAATTTGTCTGGTGTGTCGCGCAGGCTTCATGAGTCGTGCGCTCCCCTTGGTCATCAAAGCCGCTCCTCATATTAACACCCAGGTACATAAAATCCCCATACACCGCCGCAGAACAAGTACGAATTAAGACTGATTTTCATGCTATTGCTGGACTGCTGTGCAAACACCATCGGAGCAATAGATTATTATATCTGATTCGAAATATAACCTGCAGAATGTGGTTGCGCGATGACCAGGAGGAGCGCGCATGAGAAAAGCTGCTGACCCAACACGTCCTCATGCGCTGCTCCACCGTGCGTCCATCCCCCTCTCAGTCAGCCACACATAAAAAAGAAGTGCCCAAAGTACCGATCTGTTCCGAGCCGAGTGGAACCTGCGCGTGTGTGCCACCCCCACCTCCTCTTCCCCCCTCCTCCGCCTCCATCACTTCGCCCTCAGCTCCGTGCGCCGCGTTGTGCAGGCGATGGAGCCGTGAGCCGCGCGCACTGAAGAACCGAGCTGCTATGGAGGAGAAGCGCGGTGGGGGGGGGCAGGCGTCTAGACCAGTGAGACCAGCAGACCCACCAGTCTGGACCACTTTCTGCGACACACGTGCACTCTGAGTCCAGGAACAGGGGTTTTTGTTTCCAACATCGCACAGAAAGGATGCGGGGCTTTGTGCTGCAAAACATGTTGGCACGCGTCTTGCGCAGCGTGGCATTTATTGACCATCCATCTCAGACTATTCCTTGACCACTCCTGTCTGTGCTGCGGCGATGTTTGAAGCCATTTTCAGATCAAACCATTTATTCTTGATTTCTGATACTGGACGACCCACGGGAGACAAAAGATATGCACTACAATATTAATATGAAGTTAACTTTCGAGACATTTTAATGCTTCTGTTCAAAACCACATCCGACACTTGCGGGGGGGTGGGGGGTAGCGGTGCCACTCTTCTGAATAAGTGAAACTATAATGTAACACAGTAAAATTAAAGATATTTGACCATCCGACACTTGCGGGGGGTGGGGGTAGCCGCGCCACTGAGAGCAGAACTCCGAACGCGTGAAGTTCCTCCTTTTACTTCATGTGTTTGAATGAATGGACACTTCCTGCTGTCAGAAGGCAGGAAACGTGGCCTTATATGGTGTTTTGAGGGGTGGGAATTATGTAAATAACCTTCCGCGTGCACGAGCAGGTGAATAGAACAGGTGGGATTCATCATTATTTACACAGCTCATATACACACGTTTCCTGTGGATAGAAGAGTTTGTTGGATCTGACGTGGCATGTTCGTACGAACACTTCGTACGAACAAAAGTAGGAGAAATTTAGGATAAGAATACGAACATTTTCGTGCATGAGGGCCAATGAATTTGTGTCTACACTGGTCCTGTTAGACCTCAGTGCTGCATTTGATACAGTTGACCATAATATTCTACTACAGAGACTTGAATATGATATTGGAATTACATGAACGGCTCTAAATTGGTTTAATTCATATTTATCTGATAGATTGCAATTTGTAAATGTAATGAATCTTCATCATACACCAAAGTTAGTCATGGAGTTTCTCAGGCTTCAGTGCTCGGACACTTGTATATGCTACCATTAGGTAAAGTTATGAGAGTTCTGTGATGGAGTTAAACTCTTAAGCAGTCTGCTCCTCAGATAAAAATGTTAAATTATAATTTTTATATATGAATGTTTCTGTTCAGTGCCCTGCGATGACTTTGGTTATGACTTGGACATAAATTAATTAATTGAATCGAACCATGGACATAAATTAATTAATTGAATCGAATTAAACGTCCATCTGAGCTAAGCGAACTGTTAAACATCTGTCCATCTGCACTAAGCTAACCGCTAAACATCAGTCCATCTGATATCCCAGTTCAACTCTGTTTAAAGGCTCTGGATCATGTTGCTCCTGTTAAATCTAGAAAATCAAAACTCAGAGCAGAATCTTGGCTGAATGATGTCACCAAGGCCGTTAGACAGCAGTGCAGGAGGGCAGAGCACAAATGGAGAAAAGACAGGCTGCAGGTCTCTTTTCAAATACTAAAAGAGAGTTGGCGCTGTTAACAGAAAGCAGTGAAAACTGCTAAATCTCAATACTTCTCTGATATCATTGCATCAAACTCTCACAATCTACGAGTCCTGTTCTCCACCCTAAACTCTGTTCTCCACCTCACTGAACCATCACCTCTGGAAGCCTCAACTGAGCTGTGCGAGAATTTCCTACATTTCTTTTTAGAAAAAGTTGCGACCACCCGGGCTCTCATTTCTCCTCCAACTCATGATCCATCCATCTCACCTCAATTTGTTGCTGTATTTGACAATTTTGAACCAAATTTTGAACCAATCTCTCTGTCTTCTCTAGAGCAGGTCATGTGCATCCTGAAACCATCTGGTTCCCCCTTTGATGTGGTCCCCCCTCGGTTACTAAAGGAGGTTTTTCCAACTCTAGGTCCCTCCATTCTTGCTATTGTGAATAGCAGTTTATCCACTTCTGTGGTGCCAAAAACCTTTAAACATGCTGCTGTTCAACCTCCTGAAAAAACAAAACTTGACCCCTCAGTAGTATCCAACTTCCGGCTTGTCTCCAGACTCCCATTTTGTTTCTAAACTTCTGGAAAAAATAGTTGTCCCAGTTGAAGTGCCTCCTGGAGGATCACTATCCTTGTTATTCCAGTCTGGCTTTAAACCTCTCCACAGCACTGAAACTGCCCTACTGAAGGTTTTTAATGACATCTTCTTATCCACAGACACTGGTGATTATGTGCTGCTTGTCCTATTTGACCTTACATCCGCTTTTTATACCATTGACCATGAGATCCTAATTGCTAGGTTTGAGCAGTGGGTGGGCATCATAGGGTCAGCTCTCAATTGGTTCAGATCCTACCTTGCTGATAGATCATTTTGTGTTTCCATCAAAGATTTTAGTTCTGCAGTGGCAGCACTTAAATGGGGGGTTCCGCAGGGGTCCATCCTAGGTCCTCTCCTATTCTATTTATACCTCCTGCCACTTGGTGCTATTTTCCGGAAACGCAACATACCTACGCCGATGACTGTCAAATTTACTTCCCACTAAGACACAATAGCACATGCTCTATTCAACCTCTGCTCGACTGCCTGGCTGACATGAGGGACTGGATGGCTTTCAATGAAAAGAAGTCTGAAGCCATGTTGTTCCCTCCCAATGACATGGTCACGAACCACTGCATTGACCTTTCTGCTCTAGCCCTGTCAGAAAAACAAAAAGTCACAAATCTGGGAGTGAAAATGGATCCTTCCGTGAAACTCAACAGTCATGTAAACATGATTGTTAAATCCTATTTTTTCCAGCTGAGGCGACTGTCTAAGCTGAAGCCCATATTATCCAAAAATAACCTGGAGACAGTCATTCACACATTCATTACATCTAGGCTTGATTACTGTATTTTCCGGACGATAGATTGCACCGGAATATAGGTTGCATTGTCCAATTATTGCCAAAAAATTGGAAAAATCCATAAATAGATCGCACCGGAATATAAGTCGCACCTACGTCACCGCCAACGTGACGCGTCATCCACCGCTGACGTGACGCGTCACCGCTGAGACAACCCGGAAACATGGACCGAGTGTTTAGTTCTGTTGCAAAAGTCTGCCACAGGAGCTCAAAGCAAGGCTTTTAAGAAGATTAACACGGTAAAAAAAAATTGTTTGCTTAAAATTATAGCTGACATTATAGCACAAGGGTTAGTGGTTTATTAGCCGAGTGGTTTATTAGCTATTTGCTACACGGAAATAAAACGGAAGCTAACACGAGACAATTCCGTCTAAAACATGAATAAAAAATCGAATTTTATCTCAAATGTTTCATCCAGGGCAACAGTTTGTAAATTAAAGCCATATACTGTAATTACACTCTGGCAGCAGAAAAAATATTCACAGAGTGGTTTCTGAGCTATTTATAACAGTATAAACAGAAATAAAACGAATGCTAACCGAGAAGAGTCTGTCTCTCAAAACAGGAATAAAAACATCGAATTTTATCTCAAATGTTTAATACAGGGCAACAGTTTGTAAATTAAAGCCATATAATTACACTCTGGGAGCAGAAAAAATATCCGCCAAGTGGTTTATGAGCTATAAATCTATATAGTAGGTATCTGTTTACGGAGATCTTTTTTTTTAAATCTCAAACATCTCATAAAGCTACTCACTTGTAAATGTCCATACAGTGATTACATTCTGTAAGTTTCAGAAAAATCCGTCGAGTGGTTCTTGACTTATCTTGCAAACAAACAGCTAAACAGTAGTTACCTCCAGACCAGGAGGCCGGGCAGCGACAGAGTCGGTCCGAGCAGAGGAGGCTTTTTTTTTCGACACATGAGCTGGAAACGGTCGGTGGACTCTCTGGAAGTGTCCCCCTAGTGGACAAAAGTGGTACTGCACCATTTTCTGCCAAAATGAAAAACGGTCACATCTGAGCCAAAAATTGGTCTAAAAATATGGGGGGAAAATCCATAAATAGGTCTCACCTCTCTATAGGTCGCAGGGCATGCAAATTAGGCAAAAAGCCACGACCTATAGTCCGGAAAATACGGTACTGCAATTCACTCCTGTTTGGTATCAGTCAGACCACCATTGCACGACTACAACTGGTCCAGAACGCAGCACCACATGCTCTGAGGTCAGCGGACCAGTTACTTCTCACAGTTCCTGGGACTCGTCTTAAATGCAGAGGTGACAGGGCCTTCTCTGTAGCAGGCCCAAGACTATGGAACGAGTTACCTCTGCTTATCAGACAGGCCCCCTTCCTCTTGGTTTTCAAATCCCGTTTAAAGACCCACTACTATTCCGTTGCTTTCAACAACTGATGATCTGTGTTTGGTCGTTATATTTATTATCTGCGACGATTTTATGTCTATACTGTAGTCTGTTTTTTTACTTCATTTTGTATGTTGCCTGTTTGTTTGTTTGTTTGTTTGTACAGCACTTTGGTTGGCCTTGTCACTGTTTTAAGTGCTCTATAAATAAAATGGTATGGTAACAACTAAACATCAGTCCATCTAAGCTATGCTAACAAAAACATCCACCTGAGCTAAGCTAACCACTAAACTTCCTCAGACGGCTGAGACGAGCTGGTCTGAGCAGCCCAGTCCTCACCTCCTTCTACAGGTGTGCAGTGGAGAGCATCCTGTGCTCCAGCATCAACGTGTGGCATGGAGGCTGCACAGTTGAAGAGAGGAAAGCTCTGCAGAGAGTGGTGAAGGCTGCACAGAAGTCTGTTGGAGTCAGTCTCCCCACCATCACAGACATTTACACCTCCAGATGCAGGAAAAGAGCCACCTGCATCATGAAAGACCTCACTCATCCAGCACACTCACTCTTTGCCCCACTCCCCTCAGGACGGAGGTTGAGGAGCATCAAGTGTAGAACCACTAGACTGAGGAACAGCTTCTACCCTGAGGCTGTTAGACTCATGAATAAATAAAAATAAAATAAAAAATAAACACTGCAAAATATCACATCATACTGATGCTGATCTGTTTTCTTGTTGCTGTGTTCATCTGTGTTCATCTGTGACCATCTGCTCATACAAACTCATGTTCGTGCTGCTGTGTATTACTAGTTGATGTTTTTCTTAGTTAGTTCTAGATGTTATTACTGTTTTTCTCTTTCATTTGTTGTTGGATGTAACTGGGACCTCGTGTACATAATCTCGTTTTCATCTCATGTACCACATGCGGTGCAAATGACAATAAAGACTCTCTGACTCTGACTCTGAAACATCATTCCATCTGAGCTAAGCTAACCACTAAACATCTGTCCATCTGATCTAAGCTAACCCCTAAACATCTGTCTATCTGATCTAAGCTAACCGCTAAAAATCTGTCCATCTGAGCTAAGCTAACTGCTAAACTTCAGTCCATCTGAGCTAAGCTAACTGCTAAACATCTGTCCATCTGATTTAAGCTAACCACTAAACATCTGTCCATCTGATCTAAGCTAACCGCTAAACATCAGTCCATCTGAGCTAAGCCAACTGCTAAACATCAGTCCATCTGCGCTAAGATAACCACTAAACATCAATTTTAGTGTTGAAATAAAATACAGGTAGTCCCCGACTTACGAGCGAGTTCCGTCCCTAGGGGGCGCTCGTATGTCAAAAATTCGTAAGTAGGATCACCCAAAAATTATTTTATTTTTAGAAATGAATACATGTACAGTACTGTACAGTCACCAAACATTTAGTCTATCCTAACAGTTTTTAAAGATGGAGTGAGTTTAATTGTCTCCCTTTCACATAAAGGGAGCTAGCTCCCTTTATTGGAATGGAGCCTGCAGGGAGGAGGGAGACAATTCCACTCCTTCATCTTTAAAAACTGTTAGGATAGGCTATGTGCTTGGTGACTGTACAGTACTGTACATTTATCTATTTATTAAAAATATACTGTACAGTATATATATTTATTTTTTATTTATAGATAAATGTACAGTACAGTACTGTACAGTCACCAAGCACTTAGCCTATCCTAACACAGTTAAGGAGTCAGTTGAATTGTCTCCCTCCTCCCCAGCAGGCTCCATTCACATAAAGGGAGCTAGCTCCCTTTATGTGAAAGGGAGACAACTCAACTCACTACTTCATCTTTAAAAACTGTTAGGATAGGCTAAGTGCTTGGTGACTGTACAGTACTGTACATGTATTCATGTATTTAAAAAAAATATTATTATTATTATTATTTTTAAATGAGATGCATATTCGTAAGTCCGGGACCTCGTAAGAGCGCTCGTAAGTCAGGGACTACCTGTAATTGTATCAAACAGAACATGTCAGGTCCACCTTGGTACTGATTCTGCCTCCAAGCTGTGGGTCAAATGTTTCAAACATCTGTTGTGTGTCTGTATTCTGCCTGCAGGCTGGTCCCTGTCCGGATTCTCTGCTGACGTCTGATCGTTGTTGGATTCTTCTCAGGGAGTCTCTGCCCCCACAGCCCAGGGGGGAGTGGAGGAGGCTGTTCAGGTGCTGAAACTGAGCTCGGTGAGGAGGATTAGCCCCGCCCCCTCACCATGACAGACTTGGAGGCTGAGTGTTTGAGTCTCGGCCTGCCTCCTGAGTGCGGCTCCCCTCCCCCACCTCTGGACTCATCCCTACAGGTGGACTGCGGCCCAGGGCCCGCCGGTTCGGCCCCGACGCCCTCCCTGGCCCTCCTCTCCGACTGCCCCACACCCACGCTCAGCTCGCTGGCGGCTGAGATCGCCGAGCCACTGGTGATGCTGCCGTATGTGAAGAGCGAGCCGGAGGACGAAGAGCTGTATCCCATCGGGACCGTGGACCTGTCTGAGATCCAGCCGCTGTCCACCGCTGAGCTGTGCCACGACCAGATCAAGATGGAGATCAGCGGCCTCGACTACATCAAGTCCGAGCACCACGGTAACCTCTACCTGGGCCCATTTCACCAGAGCGACGTGTCCGAGCTGGACTACAAGTCCCACTACGAGCCCATCTCTGTGTTCGACTACATTTCCCAGGTATCATCACTTCCACTCTCCAGAAAACATTCAGAAATTTTTAGATTGAAAGAATTTTCATAGTTTGTGGCCATTTTGTATCTGAAACCGTTTTCAAATCATAAGCATCAGTTTGTTGTGATGGTTCTGGTTTTTGGTAATCCAGAACAAACACAGTTTTATTTAAAAAATGGAAAACGGCCAAACGGAGTGAAGCATTTCTTTAGTGTTTTCTCAGGTGAGCTGCTCCGTTAAGGTTCTTGTTTCTGGGTCTGAAAGAGACTGTCTGGTTCTGCTGGTCGACCTGGACCGGGTCTGATTGTGAACAAACAGCTGATTCTTTCTGGAGCAGCTTGCGTCAAACAAACGTCTGAGTTTTTGTGTTGTTTTTTCTTGGTTTTTATTTATTTTTACTTACGGAGGATAAACGAAGCTCCAAAGTTGGATCATTAGAGTCAAGTTTCTGAACCCGTGGTCTGGTAAATGTTAATGTTCAGGTCCGGTTCAGTTGTGGTTCTGGAAAGAGGCGTTTTACCCAGAGCTGTTTCCTTGTTGCAGGTCACAGACACCCTGGACTACATCAAGTCGGACCACCACATGGACCTGCAGTGTTACTACGCCACCGAGCTGAGCTCCCTGAGGTCCGAGTACCCCGAGTCCAACGCCATGTCGGCCCACCTGCAGCACAACACCCTGGAGTCCATCCACATGGCCGAGCTCCGCACCGAGCTCAACAAGCTGCGGCCCGAAGCCCTGGTCGTGGACAGCATGAGCAAACCAGACTCTGAGTTTGGAGGGGGGACGCTGTACGAGCTGCAGCCTGTCCAGGACGGGGAGGGGGCGGCTGGCAGAGGGGGCAGTCGGGCCGTCGCGACCAAAACCCGGAACCCAACGGTGAGGAAAGCTCGCAACATGCAGGGAGAGAAACCGTTCTCTTGCACGCAGTGTGGAAAGAACTTCAGCACACTGGGAAACCTGAAAACGCACCATCGGATCCACACTGGCGAGCGACCCTACACCTGCTCGCAGTGCGGCAAGAGCTTCGGCCAGGCGGGGAACCTCAAACGCCACCAGCTGATCCACACGGGCCAGAAGCCCTACGTGTGCGCTCACTGCCCCAAAGGCTTCACAAAAGCCGACGACCTGCGCTCGCACCAACGGCTGCACACCGGCGAGCGCCCCTTCGTCTGCACCGCCTGCAGCAAGAGCTTCAGCCAATCCAAGGAGCTGAAGGCGCACCAGCTGAGCCACACGGGCGAGCGGCCGTTCTGCTGCCAGCACTGCGGCAAGAGCTTCACCAAGGAGACGAGTTACCGGAACCACATCCAGATCCACACCGGCGAGAAGCCCTTCACCTGCTCGCAGTGCGGAAAGACTTTCAGCAACTCGGGCGTCCTGAGAACCCACGAGAAGATCCACTCGGGCGTGCGGCCGTTCGGCTGCACGCAGTGCGGCAAGAGCTTCGGCCGCCTCGGCCACTTGAAGGCGCACCAGCAGATCCACACGGGCGAGCGGCCGTACGCCTGCCCCCGGTGCGGGAAGACTTTCAGCCAGTCGGGCCACCTCAAAGCACACGAGCAGATCCACAAACGAGAGCGCGGCGACACGGCGAGCACCAGCAGCGACGGCGGCGGCAGCAGCAGCAGCAGCGTGAGCAGCGACAGCAGCTAAAGCCGCGGCCGAGCCTTTAACCTCCGGAGACACAAAGTATTATTCCTCTTTTTATAAATACGATATATAAAAGTTTCTTTATCTGTTTTCTTACATTTTCATACTTTTTGTGCTCTTTTACATTTTATCTGTGGGCAGAGTGGGCGGACTGATGTTTGGTGTGTGTCTGTAGGGGGTCTAGATAATCCTCCAACTGGACTCTGCAGAACCAGAACCTATTTTCTACAGTTCTTATGAAACACGAGCACAAAGGTTTTAGTGACCAAATATAAGAAATTATGTTTTTGTATTTCCTGTTTTGTACTGAATCAGACCAGCAGCTCCGGACCGACCCGGACCCCGGTACCGGCTCAGTTCTTACGGACCCTGACGGTGAACATGTCGGCTGTGTTTACAGGATTTACAGCCGCAGTCGGACGTTTCCGTCGTCACGAACATGAAGGTCACATTAACAACGCAGAGCTTCTCTGGTTTGTTGGTTTCTGGATTTCAGACCCGGCTCTCAGTCAGGGTCTACAGAGTACCCAGGTTGAGGTCGGGGTTTTGGGAAGGCCAGTCCAGAAGCTTAACGTCAACCTGACTTGACCAATCAGAACCCAGCTCAGATGTATGTCCTGTTGGACTCAACTAAGTCCTAGTTGAGTCCGTGGTCCTGGAGGACCCCCACCCTGCATGTTTCAGATCGGCACCAGCTTTGATGCAATGAGTGACTGGCAGTGTTCTGCAGATCTTGAAACCTGCAAGGTAGGGGCCCTTAAGGACCAGGCTTAATCAAAAAGGCGTTCAATACAAGATCAACTGGACTTTATTTGTTACAGAAGACTGTTCGACCTCTATCCAGAGGGCTTTATCAATTCAATGAGCAGAGTGTGTGCCTGTGGAGTTGGATGGTTTGAGAGGGGTGTGAAGGAAGCTGTTTATGTTAAGAGAGAAAAACCTTCTCTTAACAGAGGAGGAGGTCTGAGATTTCAACTTTCCAAGACTTATAACTCAGTTTTGGGGCTGATTCCCAGAAGTTATACACCGGATTGGAGCAGAGGTGTCTTGTCTGTGAATTAGACTAGCAAAGTTTTTTTTGAGAAACCTCTGTTGTTTGGTTGTGAGGTGTGATTTGTCAATTTACATACAGTTGTGTGTCTTCTGTCAGAGACCTCAAGGGAACCCCCTACTGTTAAGGTGTGATTTGTCAATTTACATGTATGTGTTACCTCAGCTTGCAATTTACATAGGTTGGTGCGTGACTCCTAAGACTGTTATAACTCCACACGCACACAGTCGGCTCATAGAATTGAAAAAGCCCTCTGAATAGAGGTCGAAACGTTTTCTGTAACAAATAAAGTCCAGTTGATCTTGTATTGAACGCCTTTTTTCATTTTATCATGTCCTGGACGACTGAGAATCTTCACGACCAGGCTTAAGGACCACTGGTCCAGCTGTTGATAGGAGGTCATCACTTCATGAACAGCCACATCATGATGCTACCCCCTTCGTGCCTGACAGTTGGTGAGAGCCTCACCTTGACGCTTCTAAACGAACTTCCTGTCATTGAACTGAAGCAGTTTCCTTTCATCTGAGGGGGGCGCTGAGTTTGCGTCAATCCAGTGCTGTCACACAAATCCAGATGAGACACTAGCAGCTGCAGTCAGTCCTGGTCACTCAGGTCTTCATTAACAGGTTTGTAGACATATTTGAGCTGGTGTGAATAATTCTGACCCAGTGTGGATCAAACGACGATCCAAAATGAATTCAAACTGGTTCTTAAAAACCAATGAGGTTTATAGAACGATTCCAGTCTGGAAGAAAAAGAAATTAAATGAAAATCTGGAATTAATCTGACGTTCATGTTCCGGGACGTACGGAAACCTGTGACTAGATGAAGAACACAAACACATTAATCACTGAACGTGTTGGGTGAAGAAAGCGTTTACATCAGCACTGATGATGATGATGATGAAATCTGCTCTTGGTGTTGAAGCTCCTCCCTGCGTAGATTTGAAGGCAGACGGATGTCGTTTGTGACCCGTGCAGCGAAATGAGTCGGAATGAGCTGCAAATAAATCAAAACGTTCGTTTTACTACGTTTGAGAGCTGCGACAAAAAATTTCCACAAAGAGACAAAAGACACCAGCTGGTCATCCTGGTGCCTTAAATTATTCAGTTTTTGCAACAGATGTGTTTTCAGACAAACACCTGTCATCTGACCCACTTCTTTACAGGTCACTGGTGTCCATGTCCAGCAGTCACTGTGAGAGGCAGGGGACACCTGGACAGATCTCCAGTCCATCACAGGGACACCTGGACAGGTCACCCCATCAAGGGGACACATAGAGACAATTTCGAGTCAATCAGTCTAACATGCATGTTTCTGGTCTGTGGGAGGAAACCGGAGTACCCAGATAAAACCCACGCAGCACAGATAGAACATCCAAACTCCACCCAGAAAGGTCCTGGCAGGGATTTGAGCTGACAACCTTCTCACTTAAGGCCCCAGTATAGCTCTGCGTTGGGCCGGACGCCGCTCGAACGCTGCGGCACAAGCCTTTGAATGCGGGCGTGAACGTGCCAAGCTCAAATTTTACGAGCGCAAGCGCGTTGTCTCACAATAAACTGCGCGGCGCCGGACTGTTTTGTATGTGACACAAATGTATTAAATTCCTCTTCTTCATCCCTGATCTGGACTTTTCTTTTGTTTTTTTGCCAAAAGTCAAGTGATCGCTTCCTCCTCCGCTGACTCCATGACTGAAATGATGAGGAAATGAATGAATTTGTCACGAGCGAATTAAACTCATGTCCAACGTGGCTGCGCGAGGCTCTGCAGATTTCCTGGTGTTCTGGACCAGCGCTCCCTGTTTTTATTTTATTTTTTAGAACTTTTTATTAACATATAAACACAGCTGCGCAGCCCGTGCCTTTTTTTCCCCCACCCGACCTGTCAATCAATTCAGTAGGCGTGTCAGCAAATGACCAATCAGCGACCTCAATTTGTCCCGTAGATAAACGCTCCGCCCTGCTTCTGCTCAAATGACGTCAAGTATTTGGAGCGAAAACGCTGGAGCCTCACGCAGAGCTATACTGTGAACTGCCTGCTCGCAGCACGTGCGCGTCGAGCGGCGTTCGGCCCAACGCTGAGCTATACTGTGAACTGCCTGCGCGCAGCACTTGCGCGGCGTTCGGCCCAACGCAGAGCTATACAGGTAGTCCCCGACTTACGAGCGAGTTCCGTTACGAGTTGCTCGTAACATGGAAATCTCGTAATTCGGAACGGCCGCCACGTGTCTCGTAAGTCCGGAATTTCGCTCGTAAGTTGGAACGGTTTTGCTAGCGCGACTACAAACACTCGTTTTTCATCGAAAAACTGCTTACGAGTGCATAAAAATGATCGGAAACGTGTGTCCACATGTTTAGCTAACGAACTGTGGTGAAAAAACACAGAAAAACTTGGTATTTTTTGCGTTTTTTCCAAAAATTCACCAGCTCGTAAGTCCGGAACCTCGTAGGTCAGAGCGCTCGTAAGTCGGGGACTACCTACTGTGAACTGCCTGCGCGTCGAGCGGCGTTCGGCCCAACGCAGAGCTATACCGCGGCCGAGAGGTGACAGCTCTAACCACTGAGCCACTGTGCTGCCCATCTTCAGAAATATATTTTTTATATTCCTTTAAATCTAGTTATTTTTCACTGCTGACTCATAGCGCTGGGAAATCCCTTCGTATAATAGTGTTCCTGTGAAGTGTGAGAAATTCCCTTTTTTTAAATAAAGGTCTGGAATTCATCTTGATATCATCTTCACGATGACAACACAATGCTAGACCAACAATAATCTAGTTTTCTTACCAGTAATCTCGTAAACAAAGCTAGCTTATGATAACTCGCCAAACTTCATCAAACTACGAATCATTTAGAAGTTTTTTAGATGGAGAAAATTAAAATATTTTTAAAATCCTCATTTGATTCATTTTGCTACACAGGTCACATTTTGATCTATAAACTGGTGGATGGACTCAGTGGTCAACATCTGTTAGATCTGTAAACAGGTGGATGGACTCAGCGGTCAACATCTGTTAGATCTGTAAACAGGCGGATGGACTCAGTGGTCGACATCTGTAACATCTGTAAGTCCGTCTCAGTTTTGAGGAGTGTTGTTACTCATGATAATCAGACGGTGTTTCTTTGGTTTCATGGCAGTTTGAAGTGAACGCTGACAGGAAGTCAGTTTTCAGCACTGTTGGGATCCAAACTCAGCACAAGACTCCCAACACCCCCTCCCCCAATCTCGATCGCTCACTGTGTACAAATCTATTGATGACATCACTCCTACAAAGTGTGAAAAAAAAAAAAGTGATTCAGCATCTTGTACGGAAGTTATTAAAGAAACTAACGACACGTCTTTGACTTTTCTTCTGTTCCTGATTTAAATGTCTGATTTATCTCCTGAAAAGCGGTAATGTTTTTAACGTTAGCAAAATATCCCTCGAACTACTGGACCCCTTGTAATGGAACCATGAGGAGTTCTGACTGATGTTCATCATCTACAACTCATGAGCTTTGAGGTGGTCCGACCTGAGCTGGTTCTGACGGCAGGATGATGGTGAAACTACCGGACGGTGGGCCTGGAGCAAAGTTAACTTTTAATCTGTACGCTTTATTTTCCCTAAATAAAGATAAAACTTGTTTAAAAGAAATGGGAACAGGATAATTGCTCATGCAAAGACCTAATACAGTAGTGACTGATGAAAATTATTCTTTTCATTCAGTTTGTTTGACATTTATAAAAAATTAAAAAAATGCAGGTGTAAAGGACCAAAGGACGAACTGAACGTTGAAGTATAACATTTTCTGGTTTAGAAGGTTAACTTGTATAAATTAGACATTTGTAAACAACCTGTGACTTGTAAACGTCTGTCACAACATACAGCTGTTTTAAAATACTTATTTTTCTGAATTTGCATTTTCCACCTACTTGAAGAGGATTTCTGATGGACCAGAACCTGTCCAGCTTTAGCCCCGCCTCTTATAATGACCCTGATCACGTGGTGTCTGAGACCTGCACAAGAGTCAAACAGTTTGAAGCTATCAGTTACCCAATAGAAGAAGAAGAAGCCATCAGTTACCCTTCTGCTACTTTAGGATTTTAGTTAGCATGCTGATGTTTTTAGCCTATGGGTACAATTAGCATTTTACTGTTTGTAGTTTAGCTTGCGTTTAGAAACTAGTGTAGTGATATTCCACCACATAGCTTTCTGCTAGCCATAAGCTACTTTCAGCTAATTTACTTCTTTGTATTCAGCTATTAGCCTTTTGCCACCATTTAGCTTAAGCTGTTTCCACTTTTAGCTTTCAGCCAGCGTTTTACTTGTTTTAGCCTTGCCTTTTAATAGGTTTAGCTTTAATGTAGCTTTTTACCATTTAGCTTTAAGCATGGTGTTTTGCTTCTTTTGGCTTTTTATCAACGGGTCACGTCCTTAAACGACCTGAAGGGCTCAAGGTGGACCAGATGGGCAGGTTCTTCTGAACAGGTGTTACACCATATTCTGTGACCATCATATATTGTGACCGTAGGGGGCGCTGTTGCGTTTTTACATCATACTTTGCAATACCTGATAAACACTATCATATTCTGTGACCGTCTATATTTCCATCATAATCATGATTTTAGTGGACAGATGTTAATTTTTATTCTTTGGAGGACGGAGGCTGATGGTGTTTATCAGATACTGCAAAGTCTGGTGTAAAAACGCAACAGCGCCCCCTACGGTCACAATATACGATGGACACAGAATATGGTGCAACACCGGAACCAAACGCTTGACGAGGTAGCTCATACTGATCTTTGGCGATTTATTACTAGCTGTTAATTTTTTTATTTTTACTGGATTTCAATCTGAAGTTTGTAGAAACAAAGAACGAGACGTTGGACGTTGACTTTAGTGGTTTTATTTCTTGAAGACAGAAGTTCTGGTAGACCAGCAGGAAGTTCTCCCAACATAAACCCAGTTTGATTAAAGCTTTCCCTCAAATCTTTAAACTATCTGGTTTAATATGAAGCAGGAAACAAGAAGTGAAAGGTGAGACGCTCCTCTCCAGGTGAAGGCCATCCTCAATTCAGCAATGCAGGAAGGTGACAGGCTGAGACTTGACTCCGCCCCCAGTTAGACAGACGTGTGTGATTGGTTCTTGGTTACTATTTTTCCTCGACGATCTTTGTCGTCACGGTTTTGGTGACGGTGGTTGAAGAAGAAGAAGATGATGAAGACCTGCAGCAGAAGAGAAGCTCATGATCTAAAAATGAATGTTTCAACCCAAGTTCGTGACCAAAACTTGATCTGTCCACCTGCAGAGTTAGGAACGTCTTTCAGGTGAGAAGTTTGACGTGTTTGTACCTGATCCTGTGACGAAGGTTAGTTCTTTGAGAACTGTCCCTCAGACCTTCAGTTCTTACCCAGATAAGGTTCCTGCTGCCTCTCCGTCCATCAGCCGTCTGTACTCCCCGATCTCCATCTCCAGCCTGGTCTTGATGTCCAGCAGCATCTTGTATTCTTGTCCTTGTCTCTCCAGGTCTCCCTTCAGATTCATCAGCTGCTCCTCCAAAGACGACACCTGTGCAGGTAAACGAAGCGTGAGCGCCGCGCCTCACGGTCTCTCTTCAACGCACGAACAAACAAAGCCTCGGAGTCCGGCTCACCTGCATCTGGAAGCTGTTCATCCGCTCGGCGTAGCGCCTGTTGACGTCATTGAGGGAGGCTTCGAGGGACGCTTTCTGTGAACAGAGGTCGAGGACAGCAGGTGAGACGCGTGGACAGGTACAGACATCCACAGGTTTTCAGTGAACAATCAACCAACAGTTTTCCAATGAAACAAAAGCAGGAATGTCTGGTTCTCAGGACACCTGAAGTGGTCCTGATCTTTGGGTTTTACCTGATATCCACTTCACGAACACCTAAACCTGCAGTCGCACCTGTTTCCTGTCTACGTCTTTGATTGTCTCAAGAAACTGTAACGTTTCATTCACTCCACCTCAATGTGAACTCCTGTCATTGTCTCTATGTGGACGCCTGGGACTAGTCTCTGCTTTGAATCACATTTGTGTATTGACAAGCACCACACTATTCAAGTTATGGCGTTCCTCAGGGCCCTGTGCTCAGTCCTCTGCAGTTTACACCATTCAATTCAATAGATGACCTAGACCCAGTGTTTTCTGGGACCCTGTAGACTCTGGTTTTTCTGTGACTCACCATGCTGAGCTGAGACTGAAGCTCAATCTCCAGAGCCTGGAGCTGACTCTTCACATCCTTCACCTCGCTGGATGTCGTCTTCAGGGTCATCTCTGTGCTGGCGACTTCCTTAGAGAGAGCCTCAGACTGAGGAGAGAAGACATCGTGAACATCGAGACCCTGAAGGGTTTTTTGTCACAAACTTCCACCTGCACCGCCTCCTACCTTGGCTTGGAACCAACCATCCAGCTCTTTGCGGCTCTTGGCGGCGACAGCCTCGTAGTGTTCTCTGATCTCCTCCATGATCTTGGTGAGATCCTGCTGAGGAGCAGCATCTACTTCCACGTTCACCTGTCCGCTCATCTGAGTGCGCATGGAGGCCAGGTCCTGCAGGTGGGGTGAGGGGTTAAAATGGCTCCTTTTTTTAATAAAAGTGCGTTTCCTCAAGTTCTGGTGCTACAATCAAGGTCCTGGTTACCTCTTCATGGTTCCTCTTCATGCTCTCCAGCTCATCTCTCAGGCTGTCGATCTGCATGCTGAGGTCAGTCTTGGCCATGCCCAGTTCTCCCAGCAGCATCTTCAACCCGGCGATGTCGGTCTCCACCGACTGACGCATGGACACCTCGTGCTCGTACCTGCAGGAAGTTCAAAATGAAAACAATGAGGTGCAAATCAAAATAAATGGAAACATTACTCAACAGTCAAAATGACAACTTCAAAGAGGAAAATAAGTATTCAACAAACAGACTTGTTAAATAAGTTGAAGGATAAAACTGGATTCTGGAAACAACTCTGAAATTTAAACTTGTAATAAAATAGAATAAATAATAAAATATGATTTTAGAAATGAGGTGGTCTAAAACAGGGCTGTTCATGTACTTCCGGCCCATGGTTGACTTCAGTCTGGCCCACCAATGAGTTCATAAAAATAAAATAAAAAGTTCTGGGTTTGGGTTCTGTTTATTGCAATTATGAATCACTGCAACAAACAAACTACTGTAATTTAAAAGGTGACAGATGATGTAATACTTGGTTTGTTCACATAATGACTTTAACTGCTGGATATCCGGCCCCTGAGCTGCTGACTCTCAGAGACTGTGGCCCCTGAGCTGTTGGCTCTCCGAGACTGTGGCCTCTGAGCTGCTGACTCAGTAACGGTGGCCCCTGAGCTGCTGACTCAGTAACGGTGGCCCCTGAGCTGCTGGCTCTCAGTAACTGTGGCCCCTGAGCTGCTGACTCTCAGTAACGGTGGACCCTGAGCACTTTGCTCACAGAGACTGTGGCCCCTGAGCTGTTGGCTCTCAGAGACGGTGGCCCCTAAGCTGTTGACTCTCAGAGACGGTGGCCCCTAAGCTCTTGACTCACAGAGACTGTGGCCCCTGAGCTGTTGGCTCTCAGAGACTGTGGCCCCTGAGCAGTTGAACAGCCCTGGTGTAAAGGTTCCCTGGCTGCAGTGTAACCCGCGGCCAGCAGGGGGCGCTGCTCTGCTGCAGGAGAACATTTGAGCTGCACTTGAACTTTCTGCTGTCTGAAGGTAAAGTTTGAAGGTTGGATGAGAAACAAAACCCATGAAATGAAGAGTGAAGTTTAAAAATGAGACTGACTTCATTCTGAAGTCGTCCTGAGCGAGTCTGGCGTTGTCGATGCTCAGGGAGACGGTTCCTCTGGCGATGATGGCGTCCTGGATCTGCAACACACAAACCACAGGAAGACAAAACCAGATTTCATCAGAATCAACGAGAGCTGCTGTTCTCATCAGTCGGTGCTCGGGCTGCACGTCGCCTTCGGTCGTAAGGTGATCGCACCTGGGTGTGGCCAGAGCCATGGGTGTGGCGTCTTCACCTGGATCCGTTCCACACTCAGGTGTGGTTCACCTGAGGCTTCCAGCCAATCAGCTCAGCCTCAGATTGACTCACATTACTGAATGAATCTTTTTAGTCATTCTACTTTTCTGTTTTGTTGTTTGTGTGGAACACAAGTGGTGCCATGATAGATAAAAGAAATGTGTTTTATTTTTTATGTTTCTGTAAGAACATTAATAACTGAAAAGTCTTTATCTCTGCTCTTTGAAGAAAACTCACACTTCTTTATTTTCACCCTCGTATTAATCTGGAGTTTGTTAGGGGCTTCATCTGATTGGATCAGAACTTTCATGTGACACTGTGCTGATTGAAGACCCCCTGCAGGACTGAGAGCACCCCCAGGTGCAGACTCACCTTGGCCTGCAGCTCTGCAATGGTGACGTAGAAGTGGCTGTAGTCCCTGGCGGAGGGGCTGATCTTGGTCTCGGCGAACTCCCGGATCTTCAGCTCCAGCTCGGCGTTGACCTTCTCCAGCGCCGCCACCTTCCCCAGGTAGGTGGCCAGGCGGTCGTTCAGGTTCTGCATGGTGAACTTCTCGTTGCCCATCACGCTGTCGTCCGCCCCGGCGCCGCCACCAAAACCGCCACCTGCACCAGCTCCGAAGCCGAATCCTCCACCTGCACCTCCGCCAAAACCTCCACCTGCACCTCCGCCATAACCTCCGCCATAACCTCCACCTGCACCTGCTCCTCCTCCATAGCCGAAACCTCCGCCGCCACCGGAGGAGAAGGACCGGCTGGCCTGGGAGACCCGGATGCCGCCGCCTCCGGCCCCTCCGGCCACGCTGAACGAGCTCATGCCTCTGCCGGATCCGAAGGACGACCGGCCGCCGCCGCCGCTCATCGAAGAGGAGTACATCATGGTTGCCATGATGAAGAGGAGGAGGTGCTTGTCTGTCTCAAGAGAGGAGAGGAGAGAAGTGAGGGGAGACGGACCTGACCGCTGCTTTTAAAGACATCCAGGTGGGCTGAGGCGCAGGTGAGGGGGCGGGTCCAAGGCCAACACCCACAGGAGAGGAATGTGAGCATCTAATGAAAGCAACTCGTAAAAAATATATATATATATATATATATAATAAGTTAGAAGTCTGAGTTTATTTTAAAACGATTTAAAAAAAATATATATATATATAATAAGTTAGAAGTCTGAGTTTATTTTAAAACGATATTTTTTTTTAAAAGTTTTTAATAATTGCTGAGAAAAGGTTAGTTGATCTTCAGGTGTGTTTTTGTTCAATTTATCACTTCAGTCTAGTTTATAACTGTAGCTCCGAATCTCAACAGAAGTTGTCTCAGGGCGTTGGACAGAAACATTCACAGACATTAAAAAAATACAGTTATTAAAAGTTCTGTGTCTGAGGAAGCAGCCGATTGTGTTGAATCTTCACTTCGTCACAGTCTCTCCTCCTGAGCGAGCACAAAGGAGACAGTGGGGAGGAAAAACTCCCTTTAACAGGAAGAAACCTCCAGCAGAGGCCATCTGTTTCGACCGGCTGGAGTTTGAGAGGACAGGAAGTAGAAACAAACAGAACGACAGGTCCAGTGTGGTTTCTGTCGGAGGAGAGACAAAGAAAGGTAGAAAAATTACAAACACAAACAGGAAGTAGAGCAAGTAAAGACAGCAGAGAGAACATGTGGTCAGTTTGTCCTCCAGCACTCTAACCCAGTGTTTTTCAAAGTGGGGCCCGCTAGGGGGGGACTCAAAGCTGGAGAGAAGAAGATACAAAAGAAAAGGCAAAAATAAAAAAAATTGTAATAATAAAAATGTAATAATAAAAATTGCACATGAGGACAATCAGTATCTGTCATTTTCAGATAAACACATTTGAGAGAGAAATTAGATTTATTTGGTTCTTCTGGTCAACAGTTTGTTGAAAAGCTGTTTTTTTTTTTAGTGGGAATATAAAACATGTTGGTTAATAACATTTTTATACTCAGCAGCTGAGAAGCTCGTCCATACCTTTGTCTCCTCCAGGCTCGACTACTGCAACTCCCTGTTTATTGGAATCCCTGGCAAATACCTTCAGAAGCTTCAATATATTCAAAACAGTGCAGCAAGGATTTTGTTGAGAGCTCGTAAATTTGAACATATTACACCCATTCTCCATAACCTCCATTGGCTTCCTGTCACCTACAGAATTCAGTACAAAACTGCTCTCATTACACACCAATGCTTACACGGAACTTCACCTGATTATCTAAAGGACATTCTTGCACCATATTCATCCACCCGGTCTCTACGATCACAGAACAGTAATCTCCTTCACATTCCACGAACCAAATTAAGGACCATGGGAGACCGGGCATTCTGTGTGGCTGCCCCCCGCCTATGGAACTCCCTCCCTGACTACCTGAGAGCTCCACAGTCACTGGTTGACTTTAAACAAGGCTTAAAGACCTTTCTTTTTAAGCGAGCCTACTCTGCCTCCACATGATTTTATCTTTGATCTTAGTTGATATTATCATTGATTTTACTTGATTTTATCACTTGTTTTTATTTGATCTTTGATTTTTGTTGCACTTTGTAGCACTTTGAGGTTTTCGTTAATGAAAAGTGCGTTATAAATGAATATAGTGAATAAAAGTCAAAACATTCTAAAAGTTTATGTTTATTTACATATTTTGTAGCGTTGTTTGCGAGAGGGGCCTTGGCCAGACGCTGATGTTGTTTGGGGGAGCCATGGAATGGAACAGTTTGGGAACTGGTCTAACCCAATCACAGTACCGTAGTCAATTAATTTACCAAATTAATTATTTAATTAACAATTTACTCAGGAAACCCAAGCCAACCCTAACTATAGGTTTTATACAAAAGGAAAGTCTTAAAACTGGACAATGTGTCAGCCTCACGGACAGAAACTGGAAGTTGGTTCCACAAGAGAGGAGCCTGACAACTGAAAGATCTTCCTCCATTCTGCTTTTGGAAACTCTAGGAACCACAAGTAAACCTGCAGTCTGAGAGTGAAGTGCTCTGTTAGGAAAATATGGAACAATAAGATCTGTAATATAAGATGGAGCTAGGTTGTTGAGAGCTTTGTAGGTTAGAAGTAAGATTTTGAATTCAGTTCTGGATTTGACAGGGAGCCAGTGGAGAGAAGCTAAAACTGGAGAGATATGATCTCTCCCACCAACTCCAGTTAAGACTCTGGCAGCAGCATTTTGGATTAACTGAAGACTTTTTAAAGAAGTATTTGGACACCCAGATAATAAACCATTGCAATAGTCCAGCCTGGATGTAACAAATGCATGAACCAGTTTTTCGGCATCATTTTTAGATGTTTCTAATTTTAGTGATATTACGCAGGTGGAAGAAGGCGGTTCCAGTAACGTTTTTAATGTGGGGGATAAAAAACATGTCCTGATCAAAAATTACACCAAGATTTTTAACATTAGAGCTGGAGGCCACATTAATGCCATCCAAGGAGGGAGAAAGATTGAAAACTGTATTCCTTAAGATGCTCAGGTACAAAAACTACATTTGTAAAGCCTCAGCCTTGTCTGTGTTCAAAAGTAGAACATTTAGTGTCATCTAGGTTTTTATGTCTTTAAGACATGCTTGTAGTCTAAGAAGCTGATTGGATTCATTGGATTTCATTTACAAATATAACTGAGTATCATCAGCATAACAATGAAAATGTATTGCATGCTGTTTACTCATTTTTTTCTTTAGGCTGCTCCCTTCTTCAGGGGTCACCACAGCGAACTAAGTCACACGATGACTTGGCAATTATTTTTTACGTTGGATGCCCTTCTTGATGCAACATCCCAGGCTGTTTAATAATTCCTTTTAATGCTGTACACCTCAGATTTCCAGTACAAAACGGACTCCTGTCATCTGCAGATTGGTCTGGTGTATCAGAGATGGACAAGAAGCTGAGTACAGGGAACTGGTGGACCACTTTGTGGCATGGTGTCGAAACAATCATCACAATGTGAACAAAGGAGATGATTGTACAGTTTTCAGGAGAAACAGGAACAGGTCCAATACTATTTTTCCATCATGGGAGAAGAAGTGGAGGTGGTGGAGAAGTCCAAATACCTTGGGGTTCACCTGGACAACAGAGTGGACTGGAGATGCAACAGTGAAACCATCTACAGTACAAGAAGGAACAGAGCAGACTGTACTTCTGTGAGGAAGCTGAAGTCCCTCAGTGTTTGCAGCAAGATGCTGCTTATAAGTCTGTTGTAGAGAGTGCTGTCTCTTCTGCCATCA